>VDFB02357818.1:0-56331 GCA_007258455.2 Sequoia sempervirens | reverse complement strand
TTCATCTTCACTATCATCTCTTTCCCGATGACTTCTCTCCTACAGATCTCTTCCTACAAAGTTTATAATTGTCTTCTAAGGGCTCTAATTTCATATCTAGTACAGTCTCTTCCTCCACCACCTCTAACCGACCTCTACCACAATTGGAAACTCTTAAAGGAATTTTGATCTTCACCCACAACTCACAGGTCCTACTGCAAACTGCCTCTCTTTGGTGTTTTATTTACAAGCTCAAGACAACCTACTCTAATACCACTGATGAAAAGGGAAACTCTCCCTTTCAAATCTGATTACAAACACACAAAATATGCTATGCAAGAAGGATGCAAATACATATAAAGAACTGAAAATAAAAGAGAAATTTTCAACTTTATTTCATTCAAATATGCAAATGATTTACATCAAAATAAAGCTCATGGGCTCCTCTTCAATCCTACATGTAACACCTACAACAAATGTGTCTTCAACAATCTGGCACAATTTTGACAGTATCTAGGTATGTAAACTTCACTTCTCCAAGCCCCCCTCTCCAAATGAAAAGGAATCAATAAATAGAGATTGAGCAAAGAGAGAACAATCCATGGTTTCACAAAACAACCTCTTGAAACCACCTTGGGAAATCCATGCCCAACCTTGGGAGTTTCAAAATCTGCAATAAGAAATGAGGTCCAATGCATGCCAACCTTCTCTTGGGTGCCTAAACTCTTGTCCAATTATATTTGGTTGTTTATGACATCTTACAGCCTCTTACATATTCCTTACAACCTATCAGTTACAACTTTGCATGCAAAGACATGCAAGCAACATGCAAGATTCTTTGCAGCCCACCTTATGACAATTTATGACACATGTACATGCAAAACATGCCAAAATTACTAAAAGACAAAAATATTTATCCTCACCCAAAAGTGGACACCCAAAAGGAATATTCTCCCACAAGATGCTTTTACCGCTTAATCAGGACCTATTACCCATCAAATTTACAGTTACATTTTCACCCAAAGGGGAAATACATTGTTACAAAAGAAAATATTATTTTCCCAACCCTTAAGCCCTTATTAAAATCAAACAAAGCAAAATTAAAATATTTTTGGTGACACAAGATTTCCCATACACCTTGGATGCTCCTGCATCAATTAAGAATAGATTTTACAAACCCTAAGGATTAACTCAAAAAATTGAAACACTTCAACATGGTGAATGTTGAACCATAAATGCCAAATATTAGACACTACATGTTCAATGATAAACCTTAAATTATTAATGATAAATATTAAACCATTATCCCTAAACCATATAATTTAAATATTGAGCACTAAGCCATAAGAAAAAAAGTCATAATCAATGAGTAAAAATTGAAATGAAAATCTTAGATGAACCTTGAATGCTAAATATTGACTAAATTGAACCTCAAATATGAACCCCTAATACCTTGAACTTTAATAAATTTATATTAAACCCTTGAAAGTAGACACTGGACCTTAAACATTGAATGATGAATGTTGAACCCTAAATGCCAAATATTAGATACTATGTGTTGAATATAAAATTTCAACCAATAATCATAATCCCTAAAACTTGAAACCTAATACCTATACCTTAAACATTGAGCAATAACCAAAAGATAAAAAAATTAATCAATAAGTAAATATTGAAACAAAACTCTTGGATGAACCTTGAATGATAAAATTTGAATATTAAAAAATTATAATTAAAATATGAACCTCACACATGAACCCTAATGCCTAAATCCTAAATAAATTAATACTAAACCCTTGAAAATAAAAAATGGACCTTAAACTAACTTTCACATTTTCTTGTAGCTATTGAGCAAAAAAAGGAGCAATGGCAGGAGTGAAAATAGGATCAAAGTCAAGGGCGAAGATAGCTAAACAACGGCGAGTGGAGGAGAAACACCACGAATTAGCAGATAGGTGGCAATCGAGTCATTGGAGGACCTACAAAGGTAAAAAACAAGACACTTGGAAATCAGAATCAACATTGAAAGACAAGGAGGCAACCAACACATAGGTATGGGTGGTTAGGGAACTAAAGACAAGAAAGACCTCCATTTCTATCAAAGGGCTGGAGTGAATCGGCCTGGGGCCCGTGGAAAAATCAATCTAGTGCCAAATTTGGGCAAAACAGTGAGAGAGGAGGCCCTAAATGGAAAATAAAAGCATGGATCCCAAAGGAAAGTCTTTAGAATAGAAATCCCTACACTCCGCTAGATCGACGAAGCAATATAATGATGATTCCAAACAGCTATTTGCAACCTCGATGGGATTACTCTAAGGACTGTGGCATGTTTGTCAAATGGGCCGGAAGCAATGCATCAAATCAGGAGATCAATGAATGGTTAATTGATTGCTTTGAAGGTCAAGTAAGAGCCAAAACCCTAATTAAAAATTTCATTCTATTAGAATGTGAAGACCGGGGGCTTAAAGAAAGAATATTGCATGGGGAACCTCTATTTTTTAAGGGTTTTTGTTTTTATAAGATAGATTGGGGGCTGAATTTTAACCCTAGACAACACAAGCCAAAATACTTTCCACATTGGATAATGCTAGAAAATTTTCCTCTGGAATATTGGTGCGAAGAAATTTTAGGGAAAATTGGTGGTGCCCTAGGAACCATTATTGGCTTTGAAGAGGAATTTCTTATGGGAAAATTGGGCATAGCCAAAATTCTGGTGGAAATAAACAATGAGTACATATTTTAGGATAATTTAGAAATCCTCACCAAGAAGGGAGAATGGCATCAAAAGGTAATAGTCAACACAAAAGGAGGCAGGTGTATTTTGAGCAAAGAATACATTGCTAGTTGCTCGAAAGGAGTAGAAAAAGCAAAGGACTTAACTATGGATGAAGGATGGTTCGGGAAGAAAAACCTCGTATTCAAATCCCCAAGGGATTGATGGAGGACAATTTGAACAAAGAGCGGATAGGAAAGGAGGCAATGGAGGGGTTATCAGTCCCAGTCACCCAAAACACTAAGTAGGGAATGAAAAAAGACCTAAAAGTAAGTATGGCCTGCCTCGAAGAGCTTAAGAGTCTAATTAAGGAAACAAATATTTTGGGGAAAGATATCAATGACAACATCATGGCCATTTCGGGGCAAGTGTTAAATGAGGAGGAAAATGGGGATGAAATGGACTACAACCAAGATGAGACTATAGATACTCTAATCAAGTCAATGGATTCAAAGACAGGCACGTGGTGGGAAACCAAAATAGGGGACATGGGGGAGGACATCAATGAAAGCTTCATGTAAATAGCTATGGGAGATGGAGAGGGAGACCAAGATCAAGCAATCCAGCACATGTTGCATCCCCTAAGCAATGCAAAGGAGGATCTTGAAGAAGCTCTCAAAGGATCGGTGCTTCCACTAGAACAACAACTAATGTTGAAGGTTGTAGCCAAATCTGAAGATGAACTAGAGGAGTTATCTCCCATAGGAAAACTAGGGATCAAACAGAATTTGTCCACAAAATCCAAACCGGACTGAGGAAAAGGGAAAACTAGAGGAAGGAAATCAATAAGGAACTAAGATCAATGGATGGAGATGTGGAGGGGCAGAAAAAGCTCACTACAATGTTGAAAATAGGGAAGGGAACCCCCCTTCTTGGGTTGCCATGAGGCTACTTTTGTGGAATGTTAGGGGCCTAAATGCCCCTAACAAACAATGCTTGGTCAAAAGAAGGCTCGTTTTGACCAAGGCCAATAAAATATTAATTCAAGAAATAAAATTAAACAAAGAAGACTTGGAGTTACTAAAGAAGAAGATCACGGGGTGGAATGGTGAAGGAGTTCAAGCAAGTGGAGCCTCAAGGGGTATAGCAATTTTTTGGAAGTGAAGTATGGTACAGGTGGAGATGCAAATGGAAAGATCATGTTGGAAGTGTTGCAAGGTGCAAAGCATTCAGTCCAAACTTACATTTGGTTTGATCAATGTATATGGGCCCCAATTCATGTATAAGGAAGTGGAGCCTGTGGCAAGAAATCAAAGAATTTTTGAAGACAAAGCAAGGGGAAAACTTCATATTGGTGGGTGATTTTAATGCACTACTAGAAGACAAGGATAAATTGGGAGGAATTCAAAAAGGAAACCAGTCACAAAAATATTTTAGAGATTGGGTTATGAGAAATCAATTATTGAACATAGACTTCAAAAATGGCATTTATACATGGACAAACAAGCGATCCATCCCTTGGATGATAGCCAAAAAATTGGATAGGTTCCTATTTTGGGGAGGTTTGGACAGTTTTCAATACACTTTTGAAGCCACCATCTCTCCAAGTGTGGGTTCAAATCACCTCCCATTACAATTGGATATACATGAGGATCAGAGCCTCTTCCGTTCACCCTTCAAATTTGAAAATATGTGGTTCAAAGATCCAAGCTTCCTAGGCCTTGTGGAAAAATGGTGGAGGGAAATCCAGGTTAGAGGCTCAAAGATGTATTGCTTCATAAAAAAATTAAAATGGTTGAAGTAGAAAATTAAGGACTAAAATTAGAATTGCTTCAAAAACATCTTCAAAACTAAAGAAAGCATTGAAGGAGATCTTGAAGGAGTGGAAGAAGACATTATGCAAAATGGAATGAATATGCAAAGCTATCTCATAGAAAAAGAATTTCTAGGGAAGTATGAAGACATCTTGGCCAAAGAGGAAACCTTTTGGAAATAAAAATCTAGGGAGGTGTGGCTCAAAGAAGGGGACAAGAACACAAAAAATTTCATAACAGCATGAGGCAACAAAGGAGTGTGAATAGAATTTTGACCCTAAGTCCATTGGGTGGATCCACAGTTGAGGAGCCCCAGGAAATAGTAGAAGAAGTTGTAAGGTTTTTTAGTGAATTGATAAACAAATTTGAAGGCTCAAATTTGTGCTACAGAAAGAACTCTTAAGATGCATCCCTAATCTAGTCAATCAAGCTCAAAACAAGATGCTCAACGAGAAATTCACTAAGGAAGAAATAGAAATAACCCTCTTTCAGCTGCACCCAGATAAGGCACCTGGCTCAGATGGTCTTTCAACAGTTTATTTTCAAAAATTCTAGGATCTGGTCAGTGATGAGCTAGTGGATGCAATAGAAGCCTCATGGAACTCAGGTAGTCTTCTTGGGGAAGTCAATAAAACCTTTATAACTTTAGTTCCCAAGAAAGAAATCACAAATTCATTGGATGATTACAAACCAATATCCTTCTACAATACAATATCTGAGGTCATGACGAAGGCTATGGAAAATAGACTAAAGCTTATCCTTCCATCGGTGATAGTTGAAGAGAAAACAGGTTTTATCCTAGGACGAGCAATCATGGATGGAATCATCATTGCACAAGAGGAAATACACTCGATACAGTAGAACAAACAAGTGAGTATGATAATCAAACTAGACATAAAGAAGGCTTATGACACGGTGGATTGGATATTTTTAATCAAATTCCTTGAAGCCTTTGGGTTCAATAGAAGATGGTTAAACTAGATCTTCAACTACATTTCCACACCCAAATTTTTGATACTTGTAAATGGATCACTGGAAGGTTTCTTTGAGGTCTCAAGAGGGTTGTGGCGGGGTGATCCAATCACCCCCTTCCTCTACATCTTGATGGTGGAAGCTCTAAGAAGATCAATTTCCCTTGACATCCATTCTTCTCAAATTGAAGGCATAAGGGTTACAAGTGACATACAGGCAGTCTCTCATCAACAATTTGCTGATGATACAACACTACTGGGGGTAGCTAAGAGGAAGGAGGTTGTATTCTTGAAATTAGTCCTCAAGAAATATGCCAAAGCTTCAAGTCAAATAGTTAGTGAGAGAAAGTCAAAAATCTTTTTCTTCAACACTCAAATTCAAAAGGAGTAGGAGATTCTAAGGGTGTTAGGCTTCAAAAAAGGCGATCTACCTTGCATCTATTTAGGTATCCCACTAGTAAAAGGAATAAGATCGACTATCCTTTAGGATCCTCTAAACCTCAAAATGAGTGTGAAAGTGAATTTGTGGAAGGAAAAATGGTTTACTTGGGCTGGCAGAATTACTCTAATAAAATTAGTTCGTTTAGCCCTTCCAATTTACCTCATGTCAGTCATGTGTATCCCAAGTGGATTTGCAAAGAAATTGACAAAAATGTATAGGTAGTTCTTCTGGCAGGGAAATGAGGGGAAGAGGGAAATAGCCCTAATCGCTTGGGAGAAATTATGCAGACCCAAAGAAGATGGGGGGCTTGGTTTCAAACATTTGGATTTGCAGAACAAGGCACTTGGAGCAAAGTTAGTATGGCACATGCATTGTGATCCACAAAGCAAATGGGAAAAAATATTGCATCACAAGTATCTAAAGAATGACAATGATGGTGATATTATCTCAATTTCCAATCCCCCGCGGGGCTCTTGGATTTGAAATTTTATGCAAAAATGAAAACCAATAATCATTGATTACCTTTCTTGGGATGTTTGGGATGGCAACAAGGAACTTTTTTGGGAGGATTCATGGGTTGGATATCCAAGTTTGGACAACATAGTTGAGGTGGGAGAGGTAAAACAAGCCCTAAGGAATCTTTGGGGGGAGAGAGTAAAGGATATATAGTCCTAGATGAAGTCAACACAGTCCTAAATTAGAAATGGAGAGATTTCTCAAACCTCAACCTACCTCCTGGAGAGGTACAGTGACTAATTGAAGTCATAAAAAATAGAACTTTATTTCTATGAAATGGCAGTGACACTTTGATTTGGGTTGGAGCTAAGACTAGGAGCTATAATGCAAAAGATGGCTATAGAATTTTGTATAATAAAAGAGGTAGAAATGTTGAAAATCTGCCCCTGCATCTTTGTTGGAGTAAGGCCTACCCTCCCAAGGCAGGAACATTTGTATGGGAAACAATTCAAAATAAGATTTTGACAGCAGAAAAGTTTTGACAGTTAGGCTTCCAGGGGCCATCTAGATGTGTCTTGTGTGAACATGTAGAAGAAACAACTAATCATCTCCTCTTGGGTTTCCAGTATGCCTAAGAGTGTTGGTGTTGGTTGTGTGCAAGACTTAGTTGGTTGTGTGCCATGCCTTTGGACTTTCTCAGTTCGTTGTGGTCCTAGCCATCCTTAAAGAAGAAGTTGATGTTTGGGGACATATGGACTCTTGGTCCATCAATAATAGTATGGGATCTATGGAAGGAAAGAAATAGGCATTTGTTCTAGGATAAGAAGATGTGCTTAGTCTCCCTCATTAACAAAATTGAGGCTACCCTAATAGAAAATTTGAATGCCAAGCTGGGCCAAAACATAGTAAAGGATAAAACCTTCTCAGAGTGGGATGCAAAATTGAGGGAAGCTTGGCCCTCCCTTTGGATTCCATCTTGGGTTGGTAATGGTGGAAAAGATGCTAAAAAATCCCAGGCCTCAGTAGTATGGTACCCCCACCACAGGGTTGGTACAAGTTGAATTTCGATGGGGCATCCAAAGGAAACCCAGTTCCATCAGGTGCGAGTTGTATTATTAAGGATTGGTAGGGAAACACAATCTCCTCCTCGGTAATGAGAATACTTGAAGGGAAAAATAATGAAGCATAATTCATGGCTTTCATCCATGGGATAAATTTTTACAAGGAATTAGGATTGTCAAGAATAGTAATTGAAGGGGACTCTACACTGGTTATCAATGCCCTCAGAAGTGGCACTACCCCTAACTGGAAGCTTCGTGCCCTTCTCACTAAGGCAGTTGAGTTGATGCAATCCTTTGAAAACTATACTATAAATAATATAGACAAGGAGGGCAATGGGGAGGTAGATGCATTGGAAAATGAAGGTGTGAGGGGCAGATAGGTTTGTTTCCCATGTGTCACTAGGGAAAATTGTCTGTGCCTTATGGCCAAATTGGGCACATGGGAAATTTCGTAGAAGGGGAGATGATGACAGTGAATACATCATTTTTGTCGTCATGGCTCCCCATCCATAAAGTCACTAATGTTCCCAAGGCCTGGAGATTTGACAATCCCTAAAACATGGTTCTTGTCATTACCACTTGAACAGAAAAGATCTGTTGCATGAGGCACAACCATAGCTTTGGATACGGACATTCAATGAATTTATCTCTTGTCTACTGAGAAAATCAATTGCAGGATATGGTGATATTGGAAAGTGTGAAATGGGCTTGAGAGAAAGGTAGAAGGGACTGATAATAATGATTGCCTATAGTGGTGATCGCCAAAAACAAACATTTGTAACGCAGAGTACAAGCCACCAAAGGAAATTAAATTCTACCTTCAGGAAGCCGTATGAAATAAATCAATAGTGGGATTGGAGGTGGAGTGAATTAGAGAGGTTATTTGGCACTTCGTGAGAAGCAATGGCGAGTTCCTATAACTATAGATAAAGTGTTTAAATTTGATCAAAAAAATGGATACGTTGATCAAGTTAAGGAGCTCAAAGAAGTAGTTTGCCTTTGTAGGCTTCATCACCAACCAAAGGCTCAAGAAAATTTGCCTAAACAAAGACATTCTTTGTCTTGAGGTAGTGAGGATGGTTATCGAAAAGCAATTCTACTTCTCGAGAAATAGGATGAGGGAAAACATTGATATTTCATTGTGATTTTTGGCTACACTACTAGGTTTGAATCTCCCGAAGCTCTAGTGTTTGTTGCTGCTAAGGATGGTCTTTAAAGCAACAATATTAGTGGATGATGTGGATGTGGTTGTGGTGGCAGAGCTGGGTGTTTAGATCCCATTGCATGATGACATCGATAGAATTTTTTTGCAAGGAGTGGAGGTGGAGTGGCACCCATTCATCATGAATTTAAATGTAGATGGTCTGGCTCAACACCGACACTGGGCGACCATCGGCTACAACTTCCTGTGTCATAGTTTGGGTCTGAACAAAGTAGTGGGATTTCAGTGGTGTCAGGAGTTTACAAACCTAGTGGAGTCTACAAGATTCTATGATGAAGATGATTGATGGTCGGGAATGGATGGGTGGCGGATGGTTTTTGCTTTAGCCTAGAGGCTATCATTTAGCAGTGAGGTTGAAATATGCAACTGCTAGTAAGGGTGGAATTTTGGTTTTTTTTTTTTGTTTGTAAAGGGATGTAATGTTAGTTGTGATTCGCTTAGCTTCACTACAAGCAAAAATGATTGTATATTTTTGTTTATTATTATAATCCATGCAGCTCTGTTGCATTTTACGTATCAAAAAAAAATGGACCTTAAACTTTAAATGGTGAAAGATGAACTCTAAATTCCAATTATTAGACATTGCACGTGTTGAATAATAAACCTTGAGTTCTTAATGATAAATTTAAACCTTTTATCACTAACCCATACCTTATACATTGAGAGTTGAGCTATAAGAAAAAAGACATAATTAGTAACACGTGAAATATAAACCTTAGATGAATCTTAAATGCTAAATATTGAATGTTGAGCAATTATAATTCAAATTTAAACCTTAAATAAGAACCCTAATACCTAAACTATAAATAAATTTATATTAAACAATTAAAAGTAAATATTGGACCTTAAACATTGAATGATGAATGTTGAACCCTAAATTCCAAAAATTATACACTACACTTTGAAATTAAAAAATTAACCAAGAACCCAAAGCCCTTAATCTTGAAACTTAAACCCCATCCCTTGAACATTGATCACTAAGCCATAAGATGAAAGCCATAATTAGTGAGTGTAACTTGAAACAAAAACTTCAAATGAATATTGAATGATAAAAAATATTTATTAGATGGTTATATTGAAATTTTAACCTAAAATGTGAACTCTAATACGTAAGCCCTAAATCAAATGATATTAAAACCTTAAAATTAAACATTGGACATTAAAAATTTAATTGAACCTTAAAAGAAAAATATTATAAAATATATGTTAAATGGTATAACTTAATATTTTAATGTTAAATTTGTAAACCTTATCCCTAAGCCCTATACCGCAAACCTAATCCCTAAGCCATAGGACAAAAATCATAATTAGTAAGTAAAACTTGAACAAAAACCTTAGATGAACCTTGAATGATAAATATTAAATATTAAATAATTCTAATGAAGAGGCAAATATCAAATGTGAACCCTAATACCTAAACCTTAAATGAATTAATATTAAACTCTTGAAATTAAATAGTGGACCTTAAACATTGAATTATTAATGTTGAACCCTATATTCCAAATATTATTAATAAATTTGAATTTTTTATCCTTGAACCCTGTATCTTAAACATTAAGTCTTGAGGCATAAGACTAGAGTTTTAATAAATTAGTAATAAACCTAAGGTTTTAAATCTTAAATCTCAAGCCCTCAATTTGGATAGTAATCTCTAAATACTAATTAATGAATGGAAAAATTTTAACCATGAACCAAAATCCCTAAACCTAGAAACCTAAATTCTATACCTTAAACTCTAAACCTTAATGTTGAACCCTAGACCCTAAACCTTAAATATTGAACCTGTATAGTAAATAAGGAGATTGAGAGGGACATAGAGAGAGAGAAATAGATAGAGATGGAGAAAGGGAGAAGTAGTGATAGAGTGGGATATAGAGAAATTGAGAGAGAAATTGATATATATGGATAGAGGGAGAGAAATTAATAAAGATAAGTAGAGGGAGTTATAGAGATAAAGAGGAAGAGATATAAATAGATAAAGAAAGAGATAAATGAATCTATGCATCTACTCATAGAGATATAGAGGGAGATATGGATAGAGGTAGAGAGGGGGAGATATATAAAGAGGGAGATAAAAACTAACCATGTGAATTTGGATGCTTGTTTTCAATCAACAACCTACATTATTAGTAATAGATAAATAGAATAAATTTAAAAATATTATAAAACATAAAATTAATAACTCCACAACATACTTATAAATTATAAAAATTGAATTTTATAGTACGAATACAATGTAATGAACCATGTAGGTCATCTCTATTATTTATAGTATCAAGTATTGCTTCTTGGTTATACTCACAAACTCCCAAAATTATTATTGTGGCTAACCTTGATATTTCATCAATTGAACATTTAATGTAGCAACAAGGCTAGAATAATGATTTTGCATATATGCACGTCAAAGTCCTAAAAAAATCACACATTACACTTCCTCATTGCTACCTTCTAATTCACATTCTAGTAACAAAAATAGACTTTGTAAGATACTTTGTCTTCTCCATCAATGATTGTGGTAGTCAATTTTTTTTATCCTCTAAACAATGACGCAAGTAATAACTTATTCCTTCATTTTTTTATCAATAATAACTGCATATATGTGACTTGTACATTGAATTACATATGAATACATTAATTCTACTAAAATACATAAAGTACAATATAATGTGCTAAATTAATAATTTTACCTAAATAATAAAATACATAATACTTGGTTGCATAGTCAATTAATACTTCTATCTCATTCAATTGTAATGCAAATGTAATTTTATATATATCAATTGGAATTAAAGATCTCCAAGACCATTTATTAACCCACACTTTTGAATCAAACTCTTCCCAAATAAAATATATATAAAAAGAAAAAATATGTAATCTCTTATATAAATATTTGATGAACTTACATTTGAACTAATAAATGAGTGGAACTTGCTCAATCATACTATTATATGGTATTTAAATTTTTCAATGCTAGCTTGTTCTACCATTAAAAAATCTATAAACTATATAATTAGCTTTATTAATGGGGACTATTATTTAATTACACCATTCTACAATCATTTTATATCTTTCAACTTAGAACCACCTTGGTACTTAAACTCTTCTCATGCTAAGGCTATTTTTATACATGCTCTTACACCATCATGCTCCTCTTTTCCATGCCCAACCTCATTGAAACTCCATATATGTTGAATTCCATTGGTCATATATATAATTTTTTTATCTTTTATTTGAAACAACTTATTTAATGGAAAAGCTAAAAGTCATTATGAGAGTGAAAATTGAAGATTTACAACTTGTTTTCAATTTAGTTTCCCAATTCTTCTAGGTAATTCTTGTGGGCCTTTATGGAGAAAATAAATTAATATCACTTTTCAAGGAATAGTTCAAGGATATTATACCCATTTTTTAGACCCACTCCTCCCAAATGAAAAAGTGGATCATATGTTATTTAGAAATCAAATTGATAATATTACAAAACTAGAAATAAGAATGTGTAATTTTGTTAAAGAAACCAACATCATACTAGATGTTAGATTTGAGATTAGCATGAACAAAGAAAATAAAATTATTGATACTAATTGGCCTAGTGAAAAGGAGTGGGAAGAGTGGGCAAGTCATAATCTAAGAATTATTGAACAAGAATTATAGTAAATGGTCAATGGTAGCAAAATTTTGTAAGAACTTGTGCAAAATTACAATTGTACAATCAAAAACTCTTGTTGAGCTTGAATATAGTTTTATCTTGAATAATATTACTATAAAATAAAGTTGCAATCTCATTTTTAGTAAACTAATATCAAGGCACACATTCTTTTTTTAATACAAGCTTCCCTTAAGACAACATATCTACTTGTATCTTTGTTATGGGTTATGATGAGTCATTTATGAGTTGAAAGATTGATATAGGTATATGCGTAGTTGTTATAGGGTTTCTATAATGTAATCTCAAGGCTTATTTTAAGGTATACCTTGATGCAAGAATGTTGTATTTCCCAATTTCCATATTATATCACACATGTCTTGTCTTATTCTCTTCATTATAACTAGTTCAATTTTCTTCATTTCATATGATAATTGATTCTCATATGTATAAATTAATTATTAATAATACTTCTTAGGGGTGCATGCATGATTATATTATAAGTAATCATAACTACTAGACTTATACACTAATGGAATTTTAGGGGCTTAAATGTCCCTAATAAAATATATTTAATCAAGCATCACCTAGAGAATCAAAACCATGACATAATCCTTCTTCAAGTAACCAAACTCTCAAGTCAAATGATAATAAAATATTCAAAAATTGGTCAAGATGGAACTCATTTAGGCATGAAGCAAAGGATCTTCCAAAGGACTGTTAGGAAAAGGTGTGTTTTCCACCTTGCATAATGTTATAATGTAATATTTATTTATTTATTATGTGGTGCACCTAGGGGATCTAGGGTTATGTGCATCACATGGGTCTAGCATTCTTAGTACCACTTTATGTGTTGTATGTAACATTGGTTTAAATATTTGATATGGGGTTGCACATGAGAATAATATTTAATACTAGGAAAACTTAGTACCAATATTAAATGAGGGGTTAATGATTTTATAAGCTCATGGTATTAGTCACATGATTTTATATAATACCACTTGGTAGTTTTGTGGGAGCTTGTTTCTATAAAAGCAAACACATGAGCAGTTGGCTAAGGTTGGATAGTTGGCAGTTTGATAGGTTAGCTCTTGTTCGCATTTGTAAGGGTTCAAGCATGGTATGGGATGTGTGGTTACATGATTGTTCACATTGATTGCTTGTTGAGGGCTTCATGTTTCAAAGGTTTTCATGGAGGACTTTGAATATGTATTGTAATGTTTATTGTTGAATAATACATGAGTGATGGATGCTTTTGGAGGTTAGTTTTTTCCCTCTTGAGGGTTTTCCTAGGGTATATCTTGTGTCATCTTTGATGGTATGTTTTCTATTCTTTTGCATATGGATTCTGAATACTTGTTTGCATAGATTTCTCTATTTGGGTTATGTGGAAATTATCTTGGGTGGATGCATATTTCCTTTCATTTGGTATCATATCCATGGTTGTGGTTTGTTTAACCCTTGTTGGTGTAGATCCAGTGCATGGTTGAATCTATGGCTTGCATGGAAAGAATCAAGACTTTGCAAGATATGAGGGTTTTGTATAGGTGTCTTTTGCAGATTTGAGGTTATTTTTTGCAAATTTGAGCTTATGGATCTTTGTTTGAAAAGGGGTCTTTTTATGGATGTTCATAAGGAGGGTTTTATAGGGGAAATGTTGCAGATGACCCCTTGGGAAAAAATAGACCTCACCACTGAATCTAGGAGGCCGAGACATAAAGATTGACATAAAATTTGGCCTATTTTGGCAATTGAAAAAATGGAAAACAAATTCCCCCCTTACCTATGTCGTACGAACATACAACCGTCAAAATTTTTGTAGGTCAAAAATAAATTATTTTGTGGTTGGACAGCTTTGTCAACCATCGACAGGGCATGTCGACATTGTGCCAATGGTGGCCCCCAATTAGTTGATGGTTGATCTATCAATGGGCTTCTGCCCACCCTGGCATCTGATTACTAGGACTGACGAGATTAAATTTTTTCTGCAGAGTTAAAAAATAAATTCTGAGAAAATTTACTTTTTTAAACCACCATTAAAATTATTTTTTTTAAGGCCACCTTGAAATTTTAAAATTTTAAAAGTTAAACTGGAATTTATATTGTTGTTGGGTCCACCACCGGTGTGCCACTTGGGGCACCACTACCATCGGTGGCTCCACCTAGGGGCCAACCTAGATTTGATTGCATAGCCAAATTGGGCAAACTTTTTCCAAGGGGCATAAATTTTACCCTTAGTCTCTATTTTTTGACTTCTTGGACTCATTGGAAAGATGGTTTCATATACTTCATTGTGGTATTAGTGGTTTTTCTAGATTTTTTTGCTTTGATAGTGATTTTCTTATTGGAATTCAAATGTTTCCTTCGATCTTGAAGAGGTCATAACTTGTGCATACGGAGTCAGAATTTGGACTTCTTATAGTCAACAGAAAGCTTGTTCAGAGTACTACACAATGGATTAGGTTTGGAGATGTTTTGGCATGATTTATTTGTTGCTATTTCCATCTTATTTTTTTATGGGTTATTTTGACTATGATGATTTTGTGAGCTTATGGATTATCAAATCTTGGTGATTTGATGTTGGAATCCTTGTATACTCACATTTATATCTTTGACTACTCTCATTTGACATGGTTATTGTAGTGAAGGGGGATTCCCTACTCACAAGTTCTCTTCATTCAGAGAGCCTCATAGGGCAAACTATCCTAAACTACCTCAAGGAACAATGACGAGAGTTCTAGAATCTGAAAGAGCAGGTAACGAAGATTCTCTGTACAAACTAACAATCTCTCGGCCAAAGGATGACAGTGCAGGTCTGGGATGACAGCGCAACATGTTGGTGTCTCTTTGGTGCATTAGAGTCCATACAAACTAGAAAGTGAGTTTATCACTGAGAATAGCTAAATGACTACTTCTACTCTGATTGCTGAGAACTTCTAAAGCACAGGAAAATAATAGAATGTGATAGAACTAAAGCAAAGTAAAGAATAAATGATAAAGTAAGAGAGTAAGAGATAGAAAAATTCTCACAACCATGCACGTGATGAAACCTTCAGCACATGAATGTCTTCAATACCTACATCTATAAGATTTGGAGAAAGTGTTGGGGCTGTATAGGGGTTTTCCTCAGTTAAACCCCCGTTTTGGTGTCCCCACCTCCACGGACAGCAAATAGAAAGAGAGAGTGTAACCAAAATGGAAAAAGTGTGTGGTGAAAGCAAAACCCACTTCAAGAGTAGAACCCGCACCACCAAGTATGGGTGATAAAAGAAATCCCCGCTTAAGGAGGATAACCCATATCACAAAAGAGGTGATAAAATAAATCCTCGCTCGAGGAGGAGAACCCATATCACAGAGTAGAGATGCAATAGAAAGGAGATGTGTGAAATCATAGGATGCTCAAAGGCACAAGAGAAGTTTAGGAAGCCAAACAGGGAAACAAAGAGGGTTGCAAGAGCCAAGAGTGTTGTAGAGAAAGTTGTAAGAGATTGGGAGTGATGTTGTAACAAGTGAGAGATTTGTGCAAGCAAGAGAGTAAAGAGGAAAAGAGAGAATCCAAGAAGCAGAAGAGAGTTACAAATGAAGTGAAAAGATAGCATTTAAGGAAGGAGAATAAGCTTCTCGATCCATTTCAAGGCATCCCCGGTTGTTACCACTGACAAAAGCAAGTGACACGTGGAAAACATTCACGAAAATGATCATTTGAACATTGAAACATCGTAAGACGTCTGTACGGCATGCAGATGTCTACACGGTACACTAGTGTTTAGACACGTCACGCTACAAAATGATGCAAATGGGAAAAGCAAAAAGTTTGAAGAAAAGATGACACGTGAGGGTAGTTGTTGAAAAGGGGTGTTGGAGCATCTTGAGAAGGGAAAAAGGTTGATGCAAGGGCTAAAATGAGCCTACACAAGATGCTAAGGGAGTGGACACTAAAGTAGATACAAGAATGCATGTGAAATTGCAAGGGGTGCAATTTTACAACTATACATTTTTCCCCCACTTTAGCGGTCATATGAATCTATGCTAATATGCATGCTAAAGGAAATCTACTAAACATAAATAACATCATATGCCAAAAGGATATTGTAGAGGAAGTAGATAACTCTTCAAACCATGGAAGCATGCCCCTAGGCTGAAGACCTACAAAACAAATGCATCAGACAAGAAATACCCGCACTAGACAATAATGTTAGAACATAAAAAACTAAAGGATTTGAGTTAGCAAAGTGAAAGAGACCTCGATATAGAAGGTTGTCTCAGTACTATGCGTCATCCCCAAATTAAGAAATAACACATAGAAGAATTCTAAAATGAAGAGAGGAAGGGAATATACTTAGGATGAAAAATATGTAGATCTTCTATCCGATATATAAAATTTAGAAGAGGAAGAGAATTTAAGAATGTAAGTGCCTCACAAGCCCACAAACCTACAAGGAAGGTGTCCTCCAAGATCTCTCACATGAAGGATACCCAAAAAAGCACCTTACAGACCCATAGACCTGCAAGGAAGCGTCCCCCAAGATCTCTCACATGGAGGAAGCCAGGAAAGCACCCTACAATCTCATAGACCTGCAAGGAAGGTGTCCTTCAAGATCTCTCACAGGAAGGAAACCCAAGAAAGTGTCGTACAAACCTGTAGACCTACAGGGGAGCCACCCCCAAGATCTCTCAAATGGAGGAAGCTCAGAAGAAGCACCCTATAGGCCTACAGACCTGCAGGGAGGTATCCCCCAAGATCTCTCACATGGAGGAAACTAGAGGAAGGGGACTCTGTAGAGTCAGAAAGCAACTTCACAGGCACACCCATAAAGCGACATGTTTACCCACAGATAGAACATATCAAAAAGAGGTCACGTAGGAAAGTAAGCAAATAGTCACATAGACCGTCAACAAATTGGAAGGCTTTCAAATGGTTCCCTTAGGAATCCTTCAAAAGAAGAGGGGTCCACTCAATGGATGCACTATTTGAAAAGCGGGGTCTAGTCAGGTTGCCCCCAAGCTAGACGCCAATGAATTCATTTGAGAGAAAAGCTTTCAAAGGGGCTCCCTCAGGAACCCTTCAAGAGAGAGAGGGAGTCCTTAAGAAGGACATAGATCTCTAGAAAAAGTTGTCACTGCCCCCAACATAGAGGGGAAGAGAACCATGCAAGATACTATAGAGGGAGGTGGAGAACCCCATGAGAAAATGCTTAGAATGGACAGGATAGAGGCAAGCCTTAGTATCACTTTTCATTTGGAGAAGAGGCAGGGCCATCAGCAAATAAATGATAAATGGCACCTAAATCATGAAGTTGTTGTATTTTATCCTTTAAGGCCTTACATTCACTAGTGGAATGGCTAGGCACTCGATGGTATGCATAGAAAGAATGTTTTGCTTCATCATTTTTATGAAATTTCTTACATGTAGGAGAAGAAAGAGTAATTAAGTAGGCTTTTAGAAGCCACAACAAAATATGCTCTTGCTTAGATAAAACATGAGTAGGAAGCAACTCTTTCTCTTGTGGAGAAAAGTTTGACTACTCGCAAGAAGAAGACACACAGGTAGCAAACAATGGAGGATCTACATGGAGAGTATTATTCTGACAAAGGGGATCATACTCCTCTATGAGATTGCCATCATCTTTCCTGATAGGATTACCAACATTAACCTCTTTAATAGAAGTGTGATCATCTTCCTCAAAAGGAGGATCAGCATTAAGGATATTACAATTATTGCTCACACTACCCCACAATACAGAAGAATGACCATCTCTGATAGCAGATGTGGATGATGTTATTGGAAAGTCTGAGTGGATCGGATCGACTTTATATTCCTAAATGAAGGAATTTATAAAGTCTAAAGAACCCTAATCATCACCAAGACATGCATTTTCTTGAGAAGAGGTGGAAGGAGCAAACTTAAGATTTCTCGCTCCAAAAGGATCTTCCTCAGGGACATTTATCTCAAGTGTATCCTTTGTAGTAGGTACTACTAGAGTAAACATTGACACACTAGAAGATACTGAAGGAATAAGAGTAGGCATAACCGAAACCTGACCGACAATTTCCATTTCACATAGGTGCATAGCATCATGGTCAGCCTTGACTATTACTACTCGATTATTACAAATGAACTTAATAGATTTATGCAAGGTAGACAGGACTGTGCCCCTAGCATGAATCCATGGTCTACCAAGAAGAAGGTTATATGGTAACTTTTCTGACATAACATACACAAGGGTAGGTACAATAACGGGTCCCAACCTTAAAGGCAAGACTATCATGCCTAAAGGTTGTCAACCAACATTATCAAACCCACGAATCATAATAGAAGAAGGGTTAAGAGAAGATGAATCAATATTAATTTTAGGAAATAGATCAATGCTACATACATTGAGTGTCAAACCAGTGTCAATGAGAGTACGTCTAATGTCAATATTATTAATGTTAACTATGATCATTAAAGGGTCTACTTGCTTTCGTACTTATGGAGGTGAGAGTTCCTGCAAATAGAATGTAATATTTGGAAAATCCGCACAAATATAAGCTATCAACGCATCAGCATTTGTCGGCCTAGCGAAAGAAGGCAAGAGGATATTTTGCAAGGATTCCTAAAGCATACCTTGATAAAATAGAGTAGACAATGATATCTTATTTCAAGTAACATGAAGTTGCTCAACAAGATTGTAATCACTAGGTGCTTTAGTTGTAGGTTTAGGTGCTTGAGGAAAGGTTGGTTGTTTATTCATTATATTCTCATAAGTATGGGCTACCGCTCTATAAGAGGGAGCCTTAGAAAGATCAGGAAAGTCACTATCAAATGGAATACTATCGATAGAACGAATCCTTTTAGGAGAAGGACTAGCTAGAGTCACGTAAATGATTGATCTCTTAGGACTTTGAGGGGCAACAGAGGCATAGATTACATTTACAGAGTCATCACAACTAGTAGAATAATTATTTGAAGAAACATTCTCAACATCGATCCAGAGAGGATCAGATGTGGAAGGAGGTTCATCATTCCCTAATGCATCGTCTCTAAAAGAGAGTGCATTGGAATGAAATGGAAGTTCATCATTCACAAATATAATGTCTCTAGAAGAGAGTGCATTGGAATGAAAGGGAAGTTCATCATTCATAAATGCATCTCTAGAAGAGAGTGCATTGGAATGAAGAGGAGAGTAACATTAAGAAAGGTATTAATGATTTCATCTTCTTGCAACAAAATATCCTCTGAAGCAAGAGGAATTTTGTGACAAGGATCAAAGATACCGAGTGACATGGGTAAAGCCAAGTCACCATCACATGCATGAAATGGAATGTTATTAATATTTTGAATAAAATTAGATAATGAACTAATAAAAGAAGATATTAAATTCATTACGATTTTTTGGGTATAAATTCTATGTTCTAGTAATTTGCATTTTTGGAGGTCTTCAGAGCAGAATTTGAGGTTGAAACTTGTGTCGATCCTTAAAATTTGACTATTGAAGGCACTAGTATTTTAGGGACTGAACTAGTTCTCTAAGATATCTTTCCAATTGTGCAAACGATTCTAAATTCTGAGCACCAAGTCAAAAGTTATGACCCCACCAAGTAGGGGTAAATAAATTCCTAGTTTTTGAAAAATACCTTCTTCACATTAGGTTCACAAAAATGTAGTGAAGGGGGATTCGCTACTCACGAGGCGAACTTCCCTAAACTACCTCAAGGAACAACAGTGAGAGTTCTAGAATTTGAAAGAGCAGGTCACAGATTCTCTAGACAAACTGACAAGCTCTTGGCCAAAGGACAACAGCACAAGTTTGGGACGACAGTGTAGTGCACTGGCATCTCTCTGGCGAGTTGGAGTTCGTACAAACTAGAAAGTGAGTTTATCACTGAGAATAGCTAAATGACACTTCTACTTTGATTGCTGAGAACTTCTATAACATAGGAAAATAACGAAATGTGATAGAACTAAAGCAAAGTAAAGAATAAATGATAAAGTAAGAGAGTAAGAGATAGAAAAATGCTCACAACCACACAAGTGATGAAACCTCTAGCACGTGAATGTCTTTAATACCTGCATCTATAAGATCTGGAAAAAGTGTTGGGGCTGTATAGGGGTTTGCCTTAGTCAAACCCTCATTTTGGTGTTCCCACCTCCATAGAAAGCCAAATAGAAAGAGAGAGTGTAATCGAAATGGAAAAAGCATGTGGTGAAAGAAAAACCTGCTTCAGGAGTAGAACCCACACCACCAAGTATGGGTGATAAAATCAATCCTCACTCAAGGAGGAGAACCCATATCACAAAAGAGGTGATAAAAGCAATCCCCACTCGAGGAGGAGAACCTGTATCACAAAGTAGAGATGCAATAGAAAGGGGATGTGTGAAATCCCAAGATGCTCAAAGGTGCAAGAGAAGTTTAGGAAGCCAAGGAGGGAAACAAAGAGGGTTGCAAGAGCCAAGAGTGTTGTAGATAAAATTGTAAGAGCTTGGGAGTGATGTTGTAACAAGTGAGAGACTTGTGCAAGCAAGAGAGTAAAGAGGAAAAGAGAGAAGCCAAGAAGCTAGAGTGAAGCTAGAAGTAGAAGAGAGTTGCAAATGAAGTGAAAATATAGCATTTAAGGAAGGAAAAGAAGCTTCTCGATCCATTTCAAGGCATCCCCAGTCGTTACCACTGACAAAAGTAGGTGACAAGTGGCAAACATACACGAAAATAGTCATTTGAACATTGAAACATCACATAACACTAGCATAGCGTGCAAACATCTATGCGGCGTGCTATTGTCTAAACACTTCACGCTACAAAATGATGTGAATGGGAAAATCATAAGTTTGAAGCAAAATTGAGACACAACGGCAGTTGTTGAAAAGGGGTGCTGGAGCATCTTGAGAAGGGAAAAAGGTTGATGCAGGGGCTAAAATGAGCCTACACAAGATGCTAAGGGAGTGGACACTAAAGTGGATACAAGAATGTATGCGAAATTGCAATGGGTGCAATTTTATGACTATATAGTTATCAATGTATTATTGGATTTGTATATTGCATTGTTTTATCTACAAGTTGTGTAGTGTTATAGGCGGTCTATACTTACATGTTGCATTTATGACTTGGATATGGATTGTCTATGCCCATAGATACTTTAGTGTTGATACATTTTCAATTTGGTGGCTTGTTTTAGTTACTTGTTGTGTTGGTTTGGTTTTCATGTTGTGGAGGAGAGATGGTATTACCAAGTGCAATCATGATGTGAGACCTATATTGTTGACTATGTTATGCATACATGTGAGATACAGTTGGATTATGTTGCTGGTACATTTGGTGGTGATCATGGTTTCATGGATGTTCCTTGTGATTTAGGGACTTTGGCGTGACATGATTGTTTATGTAGGTGCATTGATTGGTGATGTTGGATTAGTTCTTGTTTGGTTTGTGGTGATGTATCTTCTTGGTATGAGGATCATGGTTTTACTTTGCCTTTTCGGAGCTCATGTTGCATTTGAGTTCTTTGATTATGTGAGGGCCTTTGGTTGATCTTCATGAGGATATTATTATCACAATGTCATGGATATCTTGATTACACTTTCAATAGGAGCTATGATAGAGATGGTTTGGCGGTGTATCTTCTTGGCTTGAAGAGATTGTGTATAGTTGTAAAATTGCACCCCTTGCAATTTCACATACATTCTTGCATCCTCTTTAGTGTCCACTCCCTTAGCATCTTGAGTAGGCCCATTTTAGCACTCGCATCAGCCTTTTTCCCCTCTCAAGATGATCCAACACCCCTTTTCAATAGGTACCCTTGCATGTCAGCTTTGCATCAAACTTTGCACTTTTCCTATTCTTGTTGTTTTGTAGTGTGATGTGTCCAGACACTAGTGCACCATGTGGATGTTTGTGCACCGCGCTAGCATCCTATGACGTTTCAATGCTCAAACAACTATTTTTGTGCATGTTTGCCACTTGTCACCTACCTTTGTTAGTGGTAATGGCTGGGAACACATTCTAACTACCTAGGAAGCTTCTTTTTGCTTCCTTTCTCTCCTTAAATGCTACCTTTTCACTTCATTTGCAATGCTCTCTCTAATATCTAGCTCCATTCTTCCAAGTGCTTCTAGCTTTACTCTAGCTTCATTCCAACTTCTAGCTTCCTCTTCCACTTCTTGGCACCACCCTTTGCAACACTCTTAAGCTTTCACAAGCTCATTACAACAACACTCTTGTCTCTTGCAGCTCTCTTCATTTGGATTCCTTAAGCCTTGCAGTTCTATCTCCCTTGCCTTATGCTTGCAAGCATCCTAGGATTCCATATCTCCTTTCTATTGTATTTTTACTTTGGGATACGGGTTCCCCTCCTTGAGCAGGGATTGCTTTTATCACCTCTTTTGTGATACGGGTTCTCCTCCTCGAGTGGGGATTGTTTTTGTCACTCATACTTGGTGGTGCGGGTTCTACTCCTGAAGTGGGTTTTACTTTCGTCACACACTTTTTCCATTTCTCTCTATCTATTTGGTTGTTTGTGGAGGTGGGAACACCAAAATAGGGGTTTGACTAAAGAAAACTCCTATACAACCCCAACACTTTCTCTCAATCTTACAGATGTAGGTATTGAAGATATCTACTAGCTAGAGGCTTCATTACTTGGGCTTTTGTGAGTATTCTTCTATCTCTTATTCTCTTACTTTATCATTTATTCTTTACTTTTCTTTAGTTCTATCACATTCCATTATTTTCCCATGCTTTAGAAGTTCTCGACAATCAGAGAAGTAGTCATTTAGCTATTTTTGTGATTAACTCACTTTCTAGTCTGTACGAGACGCCAGTGCGCCTTTGGGATGCCAGTGCACCGCACTATCATCCGTATTCTGTGTTGTCATCCTTTGGCCGAGAGCTTGTCAATTTTTCTAGAAAATCTTCATGACTTGCTCTTTTTGATTCTAGAACTCTCGCGTTGTTCCTAAGGTAGTTTAGGGAAATTCTCCCTGTGAGGCTCTCTAAATGAAGAGAACTCATGACAAGGTCATAACTTTTGACTCGGTGCTCGGGATTCAGAACCATATGTATTGTTGGAAAGGTCTCCTAGAGAACTAGTTTAGTTCTTGAAACACTATGCCTTCGGTAGTTGTATTTTAAGGACCGACACAAGTTCCAACCTCAAATTTTGCTCTGAAGACCTCCGAAAATGCAAATTACTAGAACCTAGAAAATACTGAAAAAAATTAGAAAATCTAGATTTTTTGTTTTTTAGTTCTTTCACCAAAATGAATTTAATATCTTCTTTTATTAGTTCAATATCTAGTTTTATTCAAAGTGTTAATGATGTTCCATTTCATGCATGTAATGGTGACTTGGCTTTGCCTATGTCACTTGATATCTTTGATCCTTCTCATGAAAGTCCTCTTGCTTTAGAGGATATTTTGTTGCAAGAAGATGAAATCATTGATATCTTTCTTAATGTTACTCTACCTTCCCTTCATTCCAATGCACTCTCTCCTAGAGATGATGCATTTGTAAATGATGAAACTCCTCTCCATTCCAATGCACTCTCTTCTAGAGACGTTGTACTAGTGGATGATGAATCTCATCTTTGTTCTTGTTGATGTGATTTTTATGCACTTCTCAACACAGGTAATGCATACGTGCATCACCTCTCTTGAAATACAATCTTCCACAATCAGATTGTAGAACACCATCCCAAGGTCTCTAATGTCAGGTCTTGATAGTGCTTGGAATACCTCAATTGATTCATGTGATTTGTTGGAATCACAAGGCGGACTTACAGATGAGTTACAAAGTGTGGGAAGTGGAGTTTCCGAATGGAGTTCCTAAAGTGAGCTAATTGTTGCTCAGTTGTTGTAGGTTCAAACAGTAGTCTAGAACTCATAATTCAACTTTGGATTTGGCTTTACAATGTGCAATGAACCTTAGCTTAGGTTACTTATTAAAAAATGGGAAAAGGGCAAGGAAGAGAGGAAGTTCCTAGACCTGAAACTATGAATGAACAATGATCATGGAGGCTGCTATAGTAGACAAACTCCCTAAACTGGGTTTTTCTTGGCCAAGAGGAACCTATAGCCACACAAAAATAGTGCAATCTTCTAAGGACTGCAAATTTTCAGATTGCATACACACATCATGAACATGCAATTGACCTAAGTTGCAGCAATGAAGTAAGGAAGCTCAGACTAGCTTTACAAAGTGATTCATCATCAACAAACCACAAAAAGCATGAGCTGAAAATTCATCAAATATAATAATAGCAAACACCATCATCACTTCCATTCAAGAAACTAACAACTAAACTAATAGGGAAGTAGAACCATGCATGCATAATGAATAAAAACAAGAGAAACATCCATAAATCATGTAATGTAGCTCTCTATTGTTGCAAAATGCCTTTACACCAGCTCTCCAACCCTTTACAAATGAAGGGGAGACCCCTATATATAGTTTTCCAAAGCCCAAATGAATGGCTAGGATTAATTTGCATTGTGTGGCTCAAATTTGCTTTACAATAGGGTTTCACCTACCCCACAATATTCAGCAATTTAAAATACATCTTTTGTCTTTTCCCTATTTTGTCTTGTAGTGGCCAGTCACTGTAGCAATTTTGTCTTCCAGTTGATGCCTCTTTGTTGTACCTAAAATTGTTCTAAAGTTGCCTTCTTACTTGATGTGTTCGCAACATCCCTCAATCAATCAAGTACACCTTGTTTGCATCATTGTTAAATGGATCAGATTATCTGATGAGACAGCTCTTAATAGATCGTGATCATTTGTTTGGAGGGAGGAAACAACCGCTCCCTCCCACCACCTTCAAGGCCACCCTTTATAGATTTGTCACTAACCTCCTTGACATAGGCCTCCTTCTAATGTCAACTTTGTTGATGGGTGCTAGGGGGAGAGGTGAATATAAAATGAATGGTGAAAGGAGCAATGTGCTTTTTCCTTGTTCAGCTTTCTCAATGGGCCTCCTCGACAGACCCGTGGTAGGTTTCTTGAATCTTGCATACATGAAGTGTCGTAAGTGCTTTCATACGCAAATCAAGCCAAACGTTAATCAAATCTTGCAAACTCCTTGTTAGATCCACCCATGCATCATTAAAAGATCATAATATTCATCATTGTTCCACATTTGGAGCTCATTTGGACCATAAACATTAATACGTGTTTAGGGGTGCAGGTTTCCCCTAGGTTGGAAGGAAGCGGACAGTGAGCGGCGAACAGTCGACGAATGGCGAATGAACGGCAGATGACGGACGGATAGCAGACGAACGGTGGACGGCAGATGGATGGCAAACGACGGGCAGAGGGATGACGAACAGCTAACGGACGGATGGTGGACAGTCGACAGACAAATGACAGACGAACGATGAACAATGAACGGACGGTGGATGATAGACTGACAACAGACAATAGGCAGAGGGACGGTGGCCTGGAAGGGAAGTTCCCAAATGGCCACGGAGGGACGGTGGACCAAAAGGAAAGTTCCCAAATGGCCACGAAGGGATGACGACCCAAAAGGAAAGTTCCCAAACGGCTACGGAGGGATGGTGGCCTAAAAGGGAAGTTCCCAAACAGCCACGGAGGGATGGCAGCCCGAAAGGAAAGTTCTCAAATAGTCACAGAGGGATGGCAGCCTAAAAGGGAAGTTCCCAAACGGCCACGAAGGGACAGTGGCTCAAAAGGAAAGTTCCCAAATGGCCACGGAGGGACGGTGGCCCAAAAGGAATGTTCCCAAACGGCCATGAAGGGATGGCGGCCCCAAAAAGGAAGTTCCCAAATGGCCACAGAGGGATAGCAGCCCAAAAGGAAAGTTTCCAAATGGCCATAGAGGGATGGTAGCCCGAAAAGAAAGTTCCCAAACGGCCATGGAGGGACGGCGACCCAAAAGGAAAGTTCCACTATTTCACAAAACTTAGTAAATTTGAGGTTTTTCAATTTTAGCACATGGGAAAAGGGGTGGAAAGAGTGCCAAGACATATTTCCTTAAGATTTGACTCAAATGCAAAAATTTGGAAGCAGGATGTTGGAGGGCTGCCACCTTTTAAAATAGCAATGAGCACACAGTGACCCGCACACGGCGGTCCAAAAGGAAAGTTTTGAAATGGCCACAGAGGGATGGCAACCCGAAAGGAAAGTTCCCAAATGGCCATGGAGGGATGGTAGCCCAAAAGGAAAGTTCCCAAACGGCCATGGAGGGACAACGACCTGAAAGGAAAGTTCCCAAATGGCCACAGAGGGACTGTGGCCCAAAAGGAAAGTTCTGCAATGTCTAAACACATGGAAAATTTGATGCAAACCCCTTTAGGCACGTGAAGACATTTATTTGATGGTCCCTAGATGATGAAAACTTGAAGTTTGCACCCATTCTGGAAATGTGGAGATTTGGAAGGGGGAAGTTGGAGGGTCACCACCCTTTTGAAATGGCAATGAGCACACAGCAACCCGCAAATAAAGTTCCAATGGTGATGAAGGGATGGCGGCCAACAATGAAAGTTCTGACAATAGCAAAGGGACGGTGGCCAGCAATGAAATTTTTGCAACTTTCCAAAATTTAACGAAACCTTGGTAGTTCACTTAGGCATCATAAAAACATCCCAAATCCATAGGCAACTTGTCTCTAAAGTCAAAAAATGATTGAAAACGTGAAGCATGCAAGAAGGGACCAAGTCAGCAGGAATAAGGTAGAAGGCAGAAAAAGGAAGGGGAGAATTTGTTTCTCCCCAAATTTGAATGCCCCAAGTAAAATGAAGGGTCGGGAGCAATGTTTATAGGCCAATTTCCAATAATGGCATGCATTGATTTCTTGGTATGACATATCTAGGTCAGGTGAGATGCGGGAACCCACACTCTTTTGGATGCTTGGTCAAGGCTTGGATGGAGAAACCAAGTGTCAATCCTACCATGTGGGAAAAAGTTGGGCGTCATCCATTGCAAAAGTGGCAAAACAGAAGTGGCAACCTGCATGAGGCGACCCACAACTGTGGGTCCGCGAGGCTTGGAGGACACCAAGGCAATGAGTGAAGGGAAACCCGCAGGGGCATTTCCACGAAGGAAAAAGACTTAGTGAAATTTAGGTAGGAAAATGAATTTGGTCAAGGGGTGTTTGATCATTTCAAGGCATGTGACCACCTTGGGCTCAAGGATAGGGGTACACAAAATGAGGTAGGAGAAAAATGACTTGACAAAAGCAAGAACGAGCCGTCGGGAGAAAAAAAGAGGGGGATCCCTCCTAAGGCAACACATGTGTGCAAAACATGCACAACAATTCTAATGCACTCTCTTCTAGAGATGATGCATTAGTGAACGATGAATCTCCTTCCACATTTGATCCTATTTGGATCGATGTTGAGAATATGTCTTCAAATGATTATTCCACTAGTTGTGATGATTCTATAAATGTAATCTATGTCTCTGTTGCCCTTCAAAGGCCTAAGAGACCAGTCATTCATGTGACTCCAACTAGTCCTTCTCCTAAAAGGGTTTGTTCTATTAACAGTGTTCTATTTGATAGTGATTCTCCTGATCTTCCTAAGGCTCCCTCTTATAGAGTAGTAGCCCATACTTATAAGAATAGTATGAATAAACAACTAATCCTTCCTCAAGCACCTAAACCTACAACTAAAGCACCTGGTGATTACAATCTTGTTGAGAAACTTCAAGTTACTTCGGCTAAGATCTCATTGTGGGATTTTCTTCAATCTGCTCTGGTTTACCAAGGTATGCTTCAAGAAGCCTTGCAAAAGATCCTCTTGCCTTCTTCCGCTAGGCCAGTAGATGTTGACACGTTGATAGCTCATATTCATGCGAATTCACTAAAAATTATGTTATATCCACAAACTCCCACCTCCAGAAGTATAGAAGCAAGCGAACCCTCTAATGATTATAGTCAACATTAATAACATTGGCATTAGACATACTCTCATTGATGTTGGTTTGATGCTCAATGTAAGTAGCATCGATCTATTGCCTAAGATTAATATTGACTCATCTTATCTTAATACTTCTTTTGTTGATATCTGTGGGTTTGATAATGTCAGTCAACAAGCCCTAGGCTCGATAGTCTTGCCTTTGAGGTTGGGACTCATTACTATACCCACCCTTGTATATGTTATGCCAGAAAAGCTACCTTATAACCTTCTTCTTGGTAGACCATGGATTCATGCTATGGGTGCAATCCCGTCTAACTTGCATAAATCTATTAAGTTCATTTGTAACAATCAAGTACTCACAGTTAAGGATGGCCCTGAGGCTATGCACATATGTGAGATGGAAATTGTTGATCAGGTTTCAGTTGTTCCCACTCTTATCCCTTCAGTCTCTTCCAATGTGTCAATGTTTACTCCACCAGTACCTATTACAAAGGATACTCTTGAGATAGATGTCCCTAAAGGAGATCCTTAGGAAAGAAATCCTAACTCTAATCTTTCTAATTCTCAAAAGAATGCATGTCTTGGTGATGATTGGGGTTCCTTAGAATTTACAGACTCATTCATTAGGGAATATAAATTCAACCCAATCCACTCAAACCTTCCAATAACATCATCCACACCTGCTATCAGAGATGGTTATTCTTCTGTATCGCAGGGTAGTGTGAACAATAATTGTAATGTTCTTAGTGTTGATCCTCCTTTTGAGGAAGAAATTACACTTCTGCTAAAGAGGATAATGTTGATAGTCCTCATGATGGCGATCCCATAGAGGAGTGTGATCCTTGTTATTGGGGCAATGCTCTTTATGAGGACCCTCCTTCTTCTCAATATTTGCAAACATGTTATGGCCTCAATTCTAAGCTTGTCTCTAAATATGGCTATAAGCGTAAAGGTTGTGGGCCTAATGAACAAGGCATTCAGGTCCCTATAGAATTCGCACCCCTTAAGCATAATTTGGGGCTTTGTTGCTTGAATGAACTTGATCTAAATGGAAGCCATGGTTGAGTGACATGAATTCTTCTCAACCTCATTCTGTTGAAAATATTTTTCCTCCATTGTCTTATATCTTCATGTCTTCTTCATGTGAGCAGTCGAGTCTTTCTCCATAAGAGAAAGGGTTTCTTCCTACTCATCCTCTATCTAAGCAAGAGCGTATTTTTTTGCAGCTTCTAAAATCCTACTTAATCACTTTTCTTTCTCCTGCACGTAAGAAATCTCATGAACATGATAAAGCAAAACATTTTTTCTATCCATACCATCAAGTGCTTGGCCATTCTATTAGCAAATGTAAGTCCTTGAAAGATAAATTACAACTACTTTGTGATTTTGGTGCCATCAAACTCTCGTTTGATTGATGCACCTACCTTTTCTTCACATGACAAGTGATATCAAGGTCTACCTCTATCTTGCATTTCCTATGTATCTTACATTGTTCTCCTCCCCTATATGTTGGGGGCAGTGATAACTTGTTTTAGAGATGTGTGTCCTTCTTAAGGGCCCCCTCTCCTATCTCATGCCTTTCGATTCAAATGTCCCTCGAGTGGACCCCTTTCTCTCTTGAAGGTTTCTCAAGGGACCCTGTTTGAAAGTCTATATCTTGAATGAATTCTATGGTGTCTAGCTTGGGGGAAGCCTAAATAGACCTTGATTTTCAAACAATGTGTCCCTTGCATGGAAACCCCTTTTTTTGAAGGGTTCTCAAGGGACCCCTTTGAAAAACCTTCATTTTGTTGACCATCTGTGTGACTGTCCACTTATTTTCTTGTGTGGCCGCTTTGTTTTTCGACATGTTCTATCCATAGATTAACATGTCACTTTGCAGGTGCGCCTATGAAGCCACTTTCTGACTCTATGAAGTCTCCTTCCTTTGGTTTCCTCCATGCGAGATATCTTGGGGGATATCTCCCTACAGGTTTGCAGGTCTGTGGGGTGCTTCTTCTAAACTTCCTCCATGTGAGAGATCTTGGGGGTCGCTCCCCTACAATTTTTTAGGTCTGTAGGGCACTTTCTTAGGGTTTCCTTCATGTGAGAGATCTTGGAGGACACCTTCCTTGTAGGTATGCAGGTTTGTAAGGCACTTTTCCAAGTATCCTTCATGTGAGAGATCTTGGAGGACACCTTCCTTGCAAGTCTACGGGTTTGTAAGGTGCTTTTCTAGGTATCCTTCATGTGAGAGATCTTGGAGGACACATTCCTTGCAGGTTTGTGGGCCTGTAAGGTGCTTACATTCTTAAAGTCCCACTTCTCTTCTCTTTTGTATATAACCAGATCGAAGATTTGCATCTTCTTCATCATGTGTATATACCCTTCCTCTCTTCATTTTAGAGTTCTTTTGTGTGTCATTTCTTAATTTGGGGATGACACATAGTACTGAGACAACCTTCTACATCAAAGTCTCTTTCACTTTGCTGACTTAAATCCTTTAGTGGACTTTTATACTCTAACATTGTTGTCTGTTGTAGGTTTTTCTTGTCTACTACATTCGTTTTGTAGGTCTTCAGCCTGGGGGAATGCTTCTTTCATTTGAAGAGTTATCTGCTTCCTCTATAGTATCCTTTAAGCATGTGATGCTATTTATGTTTAGTATATTTCCTTTAGCATGCATATTAGCATAAATTCATATGCCTGCTAAAGTGGGGACAAAATGTATAGTCGTAAAACTGCACCCCTTGCAATTTCACATACATTCTTGCATTTGCTTTAGTTTCCACTCCCTTAGCATCTTGAGTAGGCTCATGTTAGCCCTTGCATCATCCTTTTTCCCCTCTCAGGATGCTCTAGCACCCCTTTTCAATAGCTACCCTTGCATGTCATCTTTGCATTGAACTTTTTACTTTTCTTTTTGTTTTGTAGCGTGATGTGTCTAGACACTAGTGTGTCGCATGGACGTCTATGTGTCATGCTAGCATCCTGTGATGTTTCAACACTCAAATGACTATTTTCATGCATGTTTACCACTTGTCACCTGCATTAAATGTTACCTTTTCACTTCATTTGCAAGGCTCTCTCTAATCTATAGCTCCATTATTCCAAGTGCTTCTAGCTTTACTCTAGCTTCATTCCAACTTCTAGCTTCCTCTTCCACTTCTTGGCACCACCTTTGCAGCACTCTCAAGCTTTCACAAGCTCATTATGACAACACTCTTATCTCTTGCAGCTCTCTTCATTTGGTTTACTTAAGCCTTGCAATTCTATCTCCCTTTCCTTGTTCTTGTGAGCATCCTAGGATTACATATCTCCTTTCTATTGTATTTTTACTTTGGGATACGGGTTCTCCTACTTGAGCGGGGATTGCTTTTATCACCTCTTTTCTGATACAGGTTCTCCTCCTGGAGTGGGGATTGCTTTTGTCACTCATACTTGGTGGTGTGGATTTTACTCCTGAAGTGAGTTTTTCTTTCACCACATGCTTTGTCCATTTCTCTCTATCTATCTAGCTATCTGTGGAGGTGGGAACACCAACATGGGGGTTTGACTGAGGCAAACCCCTATACAACCCCAACACTTTCTCTCAATCTTACAGACGCGGGTATTGAATATATCTACTAGCTAGAGGCTTCATTACTTGGGCTTTTGTGAGAATTCTTCTATCTCTTATTCTCTTACTTTATCATTTATTCTTTACTTTAATTCAATTCTATCACATTCTATTATTTTCCCATGCTTTAGAAGTTCTCAGCAATCGGAGTAGAAGTAGTCATTTAGTTGTTTTTTATGATAAAATCGCTTTCTAGTCTGTACGAGATGCCAACACACTGCTCTATCATCCATATTCCACATTGTCATCCTTTGGTTGAGAGCCTATCAGTTTGTCCAGAAAATTTTCATGACTTGCTCTTTCTGATTCTAAAACTCTTGCATTATTCCTGAGGTAGTTTAGAGAAGTTTTCCCTATGAGGCTCTCTAAATGAAGAGAACTCATGAGTAGAAAATCCCCCTTCTCTATAGATTTTTATCATGAAGTCATGGATAGATTGATTACATAATTCAGTGGGAGCTTGTGATAGTGATCGTTTGGTGGTGTTGTATCTTCTTGTTTTGGAGATCATGGTTTGTACTCTTCCCTTTGGGAGCTCATGGTGTTGAGTTCTTTTATTATGTTGGGGCCATGGAGGACCCTCATTTAGAGGATGGTTATCATGTTGTCATGGAGAGCTTGGTATCATGGTTCAATGGGAGCTTGTGGCAATAATGTGGATTCACAATTTGATGGTGGATGATTTTCTGAAGTGTTTGTTGGTACCATGGATGGACTCTTGGATTATGTTTCTTCTATGTAGTGAGGGTTCTTTGACATATTTGGTTTCATTGATAGGAGATGGTTATCTTCATGTGATTTGGAGATTTTGACATCTTGGTTAGCTATGGAGGACTCTTTAGTATTTGGTTGAGGTGCCATGATTTATCTTTTGAAATGTGATCCTTTTTTTGATAGGATGGTTTTGTATTATGTCATGGTGTACTCTTGATTTCCCATTAGAGTGTTGGCATGATACATGTACATGATATGTTTATTAGAGCATATGATCTTATTTTGAGGAGATGTGATATCATGTTGTCATGTGTATGTTCTTGATTCCTAGGTTGGATATGTGACTTTGATCTTGGTTGGTTCTCTTGGTATTGGGTACTTTGATCATTTTCTTGATTACTTCATGATTATGCTATGTTGCATTTAGAGTTTGGCATGGATTGATTGGTTATAGGTATTCATGCATACTTGGAGACATAGGTGAGACTAGGAGAGCTCTTGTGGTTAGAAACATGTGTTGAGATGGTTACTCATTGATGAGGTTTCAGCTGGAAGTCTGAGGAGGCTACACCTTGGATGGACACAAGTTCAACATGGACTTGAGGATATTGTTCTTATTTATGATTCATGATGACTTGGATATCTTGGAGGATAATTATCTTTCCCTACTCTTGGTCTACTCAGTGGTTTATCATTTGAGAGGTATTTCTAGTTGTTACTTTCAGGTGTATTATGTTTTATGTTTTTCTTCTCATGCATATGGATCTTGAGCTATGGTTGTTAGTTTTGGAGGGTTCATTTGAGGGATGTCAGCATGTTTATCTCCTTATGCATTATGATATTATTCATTGATGTTGAGTTTAGGAGATGTTATTGGGCTTATTTCCTTCATTGGGAATGGTTATGGTTTGATCTTCCTTTGGTTTGAGATGCATACATCTTGGTTATGGTTAGATATGGATAGTGTTATTTGGGGTTTTATGGATGATATCATACTTATCACAACTTAGCATTTAGAGGTGTGTGTAGAAGGACATGCTATAGGTTTTGATTTGCACATTCTCTCTTTGGTCTTGTTCTTCTTCTTGGATGTTTGTATTCACATTACATTGGTTTTGAGATCTTGGTTGGAGCTATGGTGATCACTAGGCCTGTGGTCATGTGTTGTCACTTGGTTTTTTGGGTGATGACTTGGAGGTTCCTTTATCTCTTTCCTTTGTTGGGTGTGGAGAACTTGGGAGAGCTATGGAGACTTGTGGTGATATTTGTATTGCAACATTTTGGTTTGTGGGATTTCCATATCATTGTGTATGTTCCTTGTCACTACATGATGTTGGTTACACTTCTATGAGTTTCTATTGGTGGATCTTGGATACCTTGATCATTTTAAAATTTGGCATTACCTATGCAGTGGGAGTTCCTAGATGTGTACATGTTCATTATATGATAGGTTTGGCACTTGGAGATTGTGATTACATGTTATGGGTTGTATATGTTGATGGCATGAGATTCACTTGTTATGGTTTGTATACCTTTGAGGTATGGATAGTTGGATGTGTTAGTATTTTTTGTGGATGTTATTTTCAACTACGGTGATTATATCTTGGCATCTATTGATACATACTCATTACCTTCGGATTGAGTATTTATGTATTGGGATATTGTTTGGAGGAAAGACTTATGCTTCTTTATGACAATTAGTGTGGCATCTCTTTGGATGGTTTCTTATCTTTGTGCATTGGCATGATGGAGGATGAGATAATTCATGCTTGAGGTGGTGGTCACCTTGATTCTTGTTGTAGGTATCTTGATGGATTACATGGATCAATTTGATTCCTTGATGGTATATGTGGCTAGAGGGATTTCTCCCTTGTTCATATTTAAGTTTATGTGTTTACCCCTTATGTAATGTATACAACAAGTGGAAAAATGTTAGGAAAAGGTGTGTTGTCCAACTTGCATAATGTTATAATATAATATTTATTTATTTATTATGTGGTGCACCTAGGGGATCTGAGGTACGTGCATCACATGGGTCTATCATTCTTGGGGCCACTTTATGTGTTTTATGTAACATTGGTTCAAATATTTAAAGTGGGGTTGCACATGAGAATAATATTTAATATTGGGAAAACTTAGTACAATATTAAATGAGGGGTTAATGGTTTTGTAAGCTCGTGGAATTAGTCACATGGTTTTATGTAATACCACTTGGTGGTTTTGTGAGAGCTTGCTTCTATAAAATCAAACACACGAGTAGTTTTCTAAGGCTGGATAGTTGGTAATTTGATAGGTTAGCTCTTGTTAGGATTTGTGAGGGTTGAAGCATGGCATGGGATGTGTGGTTACATTCTTGTTCACATGGATTGCTTGTTGAGGGTTTGATGTTTCAAAGGTGTTCATGGAGGACTCTGAAGATGTATTGTAATGTTTATTGTTGAATAATATATAAGTGATGGATTCTTTTGGAGGCTATATTTTTCCATCTTGAGGGTTTTCCCAGGGTATATATTGTTTCATCTTTGATGGTATTGTTGATGGGTTGGACGAGCACAACAACAGTTAAGCAGAATATTATTATTCTACTCTCCTAAAAGAGAAAGAATAAAGCATGGATATCTAACTCCCAAGGTCTTGGTAATCGATTCTCGACTGTGCTGATTTCACTCAATGGTTGTTGTGAACTATAATGTTCAAGGGGCCTGCTGGTGTTGAGCTTCTGGATTGTTCTGAGATCAAACATATACTTAAATCTACTTTAACTAGGGTTTTTAAAGAAACAGAAAAAGATAGATCAAAGCTTCAAAACTGAAAAGAATGATAATTCATCCAACTTAACTAGACTTGTTACTTTTCAAGGAATTGCTAACTAAAACTGCAGAACAAAATTAACTTGTGATTGACACACAGTTTCATTCATTCACAGTGCTAACTTCAACAATAGATTGTAAATCACCATTTAAACAAAACATAACATAAGATTTCATTCCTTGAAAGCTTTGCAAATCAAATGATTAACCCAAGATAACTACCATTCTGAAGCATAATATGAAGTAGATTTAAATTTGGTTGCTTCTACTGTTAGTGAAACAGATAAGCAACATTTACAAATCTGGCACAATCACCAGTGTACAGAAAATATGTCTTCAAATCATCTCCATTTACACTAAGAAAACTTGAAAGATACATTACTACCTCTGCTGAATCTAGCTCCTACTCTATTATACTCTTAAGTTTCTCTACTTTCAGAAAAATTCCTACTATTCAAAATCTATCTCCTTTTTTTCTCCTCTACTTTGTATATCCCCCTAAAAAGAGGCAAAAATTCCATATATACAGAACGTGCCAAAAAGAATGTGTTGGCCCCTATTTTTAGGGTTTACAAAAATATCAGTTAGTTACAGGAGGGTCAGCCCTCAGATCTTTTTTGGAATAAAGTTAATGTTGCATTCAATATGCATCCCTCGGTGTCCATGTCGGTGAGGGATCACCCTCAGGAGTAGCCCTTAGATCTTTTGCAACCATCGCATTAACTCCAGCCTCCATGTCCACCCTAGAACATCCCTATAGAGCTGCTTTGAATGTTCTGAAAACATTATCATTAATGTCGATCTACCTTTGCTAGTAGATATCGTAGCTGTCAATGAGACTCGTGGCCTTTTCTTCCTTTCGGCTTTCCTCTCATTCGAGATCTTTCTACATGCTGACCTCCTTTGGAAGCAGCATCAAATTTTCCCATTAGATCTCCACACCATTGTTCATCGAGCTGATCCATCACTTCATTCACAAAGCAGATCCATATCGCTCACATTTCGTTGATCTTCTTCACAGGACGGTCGCCATAGTCAAACTACCAATGATTCACCCTCAACCTCCTTCTGATTGGTTGAACATACTCCATGTAAGATTTTCAAGCGACCAAAAGTTATTTAGACAGAATCGCATGTCGATGAGACACTAGTCGTGTCTCCCCGATGCGATTATACTTCACAACAGCATCGGCATAGCACACAATTGTCAGCAAGAGTTCATAGCGAGCAGCCAGAGTCAGCGATATCCCAAAATTATCGCCAAGACAATCACTATCAGCCAGACATCATAGCAAGCCCTTAAGAGTTACACCACTGTGTTCCCCTTGGCAGGACATCCGCACTCGGCAGGAGGTTATACCAAAGACAAACCATTCGACCAGGGGTCTTACCGAAGCCATATACTCGTCGGTGAGACCATCGCATTCAACAAGAGGTCATAGTGGGTGCTAAGAGTCATACCGATATCCTTTTCCATTGGCAAGTCCATCGCTATTGGCAAGACTCCCCTCAGTCGACAAGATGTCATACTGAAGCCACAAACCTTCGGCGAGACTTCTAGCAGTTGGTGAGACATTACACCGAGCCACCCTTCTTTTATTTCGGCAAGACCTCTTTCTTTCGACCAGATATCTCTCTGAGCTCAAAACATTACACCGAAGGCACCATTCTTTCGATGAGACTCCAACGAGTCGGCCAGACATTATGACGGGTGACAGGAGTCATATCGATATCCCTTTCCATTGTCGAGACCATCGCTTGTCGGGAAGACATCATAGCGAGAGCACCCTCCATCGGCGAGACATTACACCGTCGGCAAGACCTTATGCCGAAGCCACCTTGCTTTGGCGAGGCCTCCTCTGGTTGGCGAGATACATAAAAACTCATGGTGACTGAAATGTCTGGCCAACTGGTGTATTTCAAATGAATAGAACGCACTGCTAGTCGCCAAGACAACAAGAGGGTCTCACCGACTTTATACTTTGAGGAGTTTTATGCCAAATCCAATTGAGGTATGCTTTCTAACAGACTTCCTTTGAGAAAATCATCAAATGTATGATTTAATCCTGCAAAGCAATGCCTCCATTAGTCCCAAAAGCATATAAAATATATCATTTTTATCATTTCTCTCAATTTTAACAAAAAGAAACCCAACTTTGGCTGAGGCAAAACCAAAATATGACAGAACAAAACATAGACCTAGGAGGAAAACAAAAGAACTCCCAAGACCAAACCCAAACAACCAAAGGTGAAGAAAATAAAAGAAAAAGGGAGAACCCATTTTGTTCCAAAATAAAATGGGGTGGTTATGCAAGGCATAACAAATGGTGACTCAGCTAGGAAAGTGGTTTAACCATTTTCAAGAAACTGAAGGATTCAACTACCCAGAACTCATGGTTTATGAACATCACAACTCCAGTTGGGTCAGTTTTAACAACCAAGGCTGAGCTAGAATCTCAAATGTAAATCAACACTGGCTACCCCTGAATCTTTGTGTGTGCTTGATGGTGCATCATCCTTTTATAACGTTTTCCTCATCTTTTGAACAACAATGTGCAAGATTTGAACTACATGAGTTGATTCCCTTTAGCTGTTGTGCAATGATATCCTAGGCATTGCTCTGCTGCCAATCAGGCATCCATAGCCCCAATGGAGATACATCTAGTTTTCTCACAGCATTGCTCTACTACCAGTCAGACATCCATAGCCCCGATAGAGATACTAGAATCACCCATTCATATTGAGTTCTCTTTTTCTTTTAGATAATTCTCTTTTCTTTTCTTTACTCTTGGAGTTTCAGATATTTCATTCAAATTTTCTTTTCAATATGTCAGATGTTAGGCATTTGTTATGGGTTGAAAGCTACCATGGACCTCATAACAGCATCTAGGGGATCGAATTTTTCATTCAAATCTTACAACACTATCATCCTAGGACAAATATACCATTACAAAGGGAGATGATCTTGGTGATTTGTGACAGATTCAGAGGTAGTTAATGAAGATTGTTTACTTTGCACCTTGTTTTCAAGACTTTCCACAACTCTTATTGACAATGGGCATAAAACAATGAATTTAGGACAAAATCATCCAATTAGAAAACTTGAAATATCTAAACCATTTCTCTCCTAATAGCCAAAGTATACTTCAGATAACAACCCACCATTTCAAGATGGAAAGAACAGAGAAACCCCAAGAACAAAACAAGACAGACACCAAACAGCAAAGGAAACGAAATGATAGAAAGAAAGAACAAACAAATGAACAACAAAACTATTTACCAGTAGGACATCAGAAAAACTATTTACAAACAAAAAAAACAAACAAACTATTTACAAACAGAAAAAAAAAAATCAATTATTTACATAAATGCGCAGCCCAGCAAAAATACCAAACTTCACGACTCAAAATAATGTTTAAGAAATTGTCCATTGACAAGCAATGGGACAGGTTCTCCAGTTAAACTACTCAGCTGGAAAGCATTTTCTCCCAGGACTTCAGCAATTTGATAGGTGCCTAACCAGAGCTTATCAAATTTCTGGTGGTTGCCCTTCTTTTCATTGGCTTTATCCCATAGCAACACAAAATCTAATATTTTGAAAGCCTTGATTTTGGCTCTTTTGTCAAACCAATGTTTGACAACGGCCTGGTGTCTAAAAATTGCTGCAAGGCAGCATCTCTCTGCTCTTCTAATTTTAATAAACCAGCTAATCTTACTTCAATCCTATCATCACTAGAGTAAAAATTATGCATAAACTTAAGGATAGGTATTTGCAAGTGAATAGGGAACACAGGCTCTTAGCCATACACTAGCTTAAATGGTGAAGTCTTTAAATCAGCCTTGATCCTAGTCCTATTTGCCCATAACGTAAATCTTAGCTCGGTATGCCAGTCCCTAGGATTGTTCTCTAATAGTTTTTTAATTACTCCTAAGAGATTCTTATTAGTTGATTCTACAACTCCATTTCCTTGTGGGTAATAGTTTGAAGAATACTTTAAAAAAAAATTGTGATCATAAGCCCATGAAATGAACTCAACAGAAGAAAAGGAAGAGCCATTATCACATACCAATGCGAAGGGTACTCCAAACCTAGTTGTGATGCATTCGGTGAGGAACTTGATTACCACCTTCGTTGTGCTATTCTTGCAAGGTATAGCCTCTATCCATCTCATACAGTAATATGTGGCAGCCAAAATGAATTTGTGTCATGCAGAATAATTTGGGTTAATTACCCCAATAAAATCTAGTGCCCATTGGGCAAATGGTCTCACCTCATAAATAGGTTGTAATGGCATGGCTGAATGGCATTCTTTTGATGTAGAAATTTGGCATATGTGACATGTTCTTACATGATGGGAATATTTGAACACACACGGCCAATAATAACCCAATCTGAGGATCTGACGTGCTAACGAATTTGCAGAACCATGACCTGTGCCATGTTTCCCATGGAATTCAGTAATTACGTGTTTGGCCTCTTGTTGATCAAGGCATTGTAGGTACAGTCCCTCAAAAATTTTCCTATAGAGCAATCCTCCTTTGAGCATATAATGGGAGCTCTTCATTCTAAGTTCTCTCCTCTAAGTCATATTCATTCCCTATGGGCACCGATTATTAAGCATGAAACAGATGATATCGGCATACCAAGGGTCGTTGGAAAAGGACTGCGTTGTGTATTGCTGAGAAATAATGTTCTCACCAGCATTGGCTATGGATTTAGATAGGCCTAGGCCTTAGACAAGTTTCATAGGGTGAATCTCTAGATTGAACTCTTACAAAATGGCCATCCATTTCCCCCTTCGTTCTCCCAACTCACTCTGCATGAGTAGAGACTTTATAGCAGCATCAGGAACTACAACAATAATTTGACTTTGGAGGATGTAATGTCTGAATTTCTTGATAGCTCTGACCAGTGCAAAAGCTTGTTTTTCAAGAGGTGAGTACTTGACTTCGGCATTCTTAAATGGAGAACTTATGAAAGCAATTGACCTCTCCTCTCCCTCTTCTCTTCGTTGAGTTAGGACAGGTGCACATGAGTGTTTAGAAGCAAAAGAATAAATAAAAAATGGCTTCAAGTAGTCAGGGCTGGTGAGGACTGGCGCTTCTGAAATGGATTGTTTGACTTGAGAAAATGTGGCCTTTGCCTCGTTACTCCATTCTATTATAGCATCTTTCTTCATCATTTCATTCAATGGCTTCACAATTTTTTCAAAACTTGTGATAAACTTTCTCACGAAGTTGATCTTTCCAAAGAAAGATCTCATCTCCTTGCTTTTGGGCCTGGTTATCTTTAGAATGGACTCAACTCAGTCTAGATCGATCAATATTCCTCTTTCTAAGATTATGTGTCCCAGAAATTTCCCTTCAAAAACCCCAAATACACACTTTTTAGGATTCAGGGAGACACCATACTAGATACACCTTTCAAGAACTTTAGCCAAGTCTGCAGCATGATTTAGTCTATCTTTAGAGAACACTGTCAGGTCATCCATGTAGATGATGATGCATTTACCAATCAAATCTTTGAATGTTATGTCCATGGCACGCTGAAAAGTTGCTCCAGCGTTTATTAGACCAAATGGCATCCTCCTGTAAGCAAATGTTCCCCACTTAGTAGTGAAGGTTGTCCTCATTCTGTCTTCATAGTTAACAATCACCTGATTGTATCCAGAATAACCATCCAAGAATGATATCATCTAAGACCCATTGACAATCTGCAAGACTTCGTCCAGTGAAAAGAGTGGGTAGTTGTCTTTTTTTGAAGCTCTATTCAGATTCCTAAAATCTACACATTGCCTGATCTCTCCATTTTTCTTACAGACTGGAACCAAGTTAGCCACCCGTATTGAATGTCCTACAGGGAAGATTATTCTTGCAGAAAGTAATTTCTAAACTTCCTTAAAGATTAGTGGTTCAACCAAGGCATTGACAGGACGATGTTTCTACCGAAATGGTTTAGCTTCAGGCTTTAAAGGAATAGTATGAGTCATTATAGAAGCATAAATGTTTTATATCTTCATACCCCCAAGCTATTGTAGCAATATCCTTCTTTAGTGCCCTTAGTATATCTTTTCTAATTGCTTCAAGGCAGGCTTTCCCTATGTAGACATTTCTTTCCGGGCCAGAATCAGCTAGGTTAACAGTGTCATATTCACCTCCTTTATCTTCAGCCGATATCTTTTCCCAAGATCTTGGGTCTGAATCAAAAATTCTTTCTAAGGCCACCATTCCCTTGGGAATGCTATTGCTTTTTAAATTGAGGACCCCCTTTGTATCGTATTCTTTGGGATTCTAGTCTCCTTGATCCCTATTGGACTCATCAATGATTTGTCCTTCAAAAACATCTAAGCTTGCTAGAAAAACAAGGATATGTCGATCATCATCAAAGACTTGAAAGTTCCTAACATTATCAGGAACAGCCAGGGTGGATATCAATTCTATTGAAAATCTCTTAAGCTTGGAGCCTTGCATGGGTTCCAGGGTACTTGCAGCAATAGTTAATGAATCAGCTATTTGATTCTCCTCTCTAAGGATTAAACTAATCCCAAAAGTATCGAAGTCTTCATTCAGGTTCCATTCCCGATTTCTATAGGCTGTCAGCCTTTTATTGTGACATGTGTATTGGCTGCACACTTGCTTGATAATTACCTCTGAATCTCCTTTAACCATCAAGGCAGTAACTTTCTTTTTATGTACGAACATCAGCCCCTGAGCTAAAGCTTCATATTCCGCTACGTTGTTAGTGCATCTAAACTGCAACCTGTAAGAAGCAAAGAAAGTTTTCCCTTTCGAGCTGGTCAATTCAATCCCAACACCACAGCCTATTTTGGACTTGGATCCATCAAACGTGAGGGTCCATAGCTGATCATGAGCTGGGGTTGATCCCTTTGAGGTTATTATGGGCATTTGGATAAGATGAGTTGTGGGTGGGGCCACTTGATATTTTGCATCAAACATTGGGAAGGGGTGTTCAGTAGGTTCCTCAGGTGCAATTTCCAGTTCCTGCTTAGATATATTATGTAATATGAGGCTATCCTTCTGATAGTCACTTGTATCTTCGATTAATCCCTTGGGTTTTGGTACTGTGAGTGTAGGTGTATCAAACAAACCTTGGGGTTGTTCTTCGTAACTATGTTGGTCTGGTATTGTGACTGGGATAAATTCAATTTGAGGAGGGACTTCCTTTGAAGGTATATTATCCCTGGTTAACATTATCACACTTTTGGCTTCAAATGAGAAGTGATCTAAAATGGTCTCAAGGTGACTTAGGCTAGTTTCTTCAGTTTGGGAAACATGATTTAAAATAATAATGCAGGGTTGCAAGGTCAATTCTAAATGATTTTGGTAGTGTACCCTACACCAATTAGAGAGTAGAAGACTCTGCAAATTGATATCTTCCCCTAAGACCAATTGATCTTGTTGCAACTTCCTGATCAATCCCTATTGGTTTTCATTAATCATGGGATCATGGAATTTTTGTGTTGACAAATCTTTAGAATGAAGAACCGAAAAGGTTAAAATTTCTTCTTTTTTATAAACCCCTATCTCGGTTTCAAAATAAGCTACCTCGTTGGGGAAATCATATTCAGTGATGATGTGCTTGAGGTGAGGTTCACTTTCAATCCTAATCTACATAGGCACTCCCCTCCATGGTAGCCACATGTGAAAAGTTGAGTGAGAGATATCCCCCTATACTTTTCATCAAATCTCTGTTCAATAGCATACCATAAGTCTCGAGAATGTCTGCTACTTGAATATCTATATTAGTTAAAATCCTAGGGTCAGACCCTACTTGCACATGTATATTTCTCAATTCTCCAACTACATTAACCTTTGTTTTATCAAGTTGGATGACCTTCTTGTTTGTTTGGACAGGGTTCAGTCCCAATTTTTTGCATATAGAAAATGGCATCACATTGTTGGAAGCCCTTGAATCTAACAGACAATTATGTAGATTCTTCCCACAGATTCTTAAACTCAAAATAAATGGTGGGGTTCCCACCTTGTTTCTGTACAAAGTTGCATTCATGTCTACAGCAAGTGCCACCTTGGTTTTCCCTTTCGATTTATCAACTTGTTCCAAGGCTTTCAGCACTATCTCCCGTTGGGCAGAGCACCACTTTAGGATGTCAAAGTATGATAAAGAGGTTTTTTGTCTCTGCATCTCAAAAACAATATCAAATTTTGTGTTATAGCTTGCATTACATTTGACAACACTAGGTGAATTACCTTTGTTATGGAAGTCAGGTGGACCTTTTGGTGGAGGAGGGTTATTATCAGCACTTTGATTTAGAGGCACCATATGATTAGGTGGTGCTGATGTGGTGAATAGACCCTTACTCTAATTTCTTAGGAAGTGTCCTCCCTTTGTCTGAAAGGCTTGGGCATCATACATGTCTTCCTCTGGTTCATTTTCATTCTTCATTAGGAACGGAGGTTCTTCTTCAAAGAGGTCATAAGTCATTGTTGTATCTACTGAGCCACCTTCTTTATTTGAATTCCCTTGGAATGTTTGGGCATCTTCCTGTGCCATCTTCATGACTTTCTCCATTTCAGGGCAATTTACCTCGGAATGGGTTGCAGTATCATGCAGCCTCCACCAGTTAGTCATAAAATTAAGGTCAGCCACATTTGCAGTATGTGACCTGTCCTCATTAGCTTGATAATTGTGAGAAACTCCTCTGTTATTTGGCCCTTTATTCCATTGTTGGTTGTTATTTGGCCTCTGGTTATATCCTCTATTTTGATTTTGATAACCTTGGTTAGGGGAGTTTTGGCCTTGATAATTTATTTGGCTGTGATTGTAGTTGTTCGAGTAATTACCTTGATTGTTATTGCTCTAGTTAGGATAATTACCTTGGTTTTGAGAAGGGTTCAACCTAAGCTGAGCCATGTCATTTGTGACTTGAGACAGAGTTTTCTTTAAGGTCTCCACCTTGTTTGTGAGTTGAACTATCTTTTCACTCTCAACACTCTTAGCAACAATTGGCTGACTGACATGATTTGGTGTTCTAGCTTGGTTATGATGACCATGTGGGCTGTGATGAGCCTGTGATTATTGAAAGAAGTCAGGAGCTCCATTGGCAAAGAATAGAACAAGAGTTTGGGTCTGCAACTCAAACATAGGTCCATAATGGGAAGGAGACATTCCTGGGACAGTATTGAATAAAGGGGTTGGGCTAGGCATCTGATACTCTATTGAAGGAAAACCTCCTCCCAAACTTCCTTGTTGAGAGCTAATTTGTTGTTGTAGCTTAATGGCTAGATGATAGACTTTAGACAGGGAATCAATATCTATCGGTTGATAAGTCCTTTGCAGGAACAAACCAAGCAAAGGGTCTATAACTCTAAAGTATGCTTGAATGGCGCTATTCTCAGCAACTAGATAGGGATCCTGCAGTCTCCTATACATTTTTTGAAACTTGGTATTAAACAAGGGCAAGGATTCACATGGCTCCTTCCTAATGGTAGCAAATTGGTGGAACAAAAGGGCTGGATCCACATAAACTATGAACTGATTGATGAAACCATTCTCTAGGTCTATCCAGCTCATAATAGAACCTTGTGGAAGATTAAGATATCAGTTGTACGCCATATCCCCTAAGGAATAAGGGAACAACCTACAAACTACATCACGGTGATCTATCTGAGCTCTAGTACAAGTGTCCTTAAAAGCTTGTATGTGCTCTTCAACACTCCTTGATTCGCCATGAATGTATTTGGGACATAATTTCTCAGGATTCTTGGGCATATCATGAAAACCTCCAGGAATAGTCCCCAATGGAGAGGGATTATTCTAAAAAAATACCATTGGTAGTGGTTGAGCTAGCTGTTGGATGGGTTGAACTAGCCGTAATGTCAATTAAGATGGATTTGGTGGTGGATTGATAGATATCCACTGGGGTATTGGTGAAAATCCTGGCAGAGTGAGTGGAGCTGACAAAGGTGGTATGATGGTTGCCCCAGGCTTGTGAATCTTATGTCTTATTGGGGTCTTGAGTTCTATCAAAGGTGGTGGATTTTCAGCTGATCGAAGAACTCTACTAGACCTTTCTAGTGAGAAAAACCCAGTATTATCTAGTTTGCTCTGCTAGGCCCTCCTTCTAGCACCAGTTTCTTGTCGATGGGTCAGACGAGCACAACAACAGTTAAGCAAAATATTACTATTCTGCTCTCCTAAAAGAGAAAGAATAATGCATGGATATCTAACTCCCAAGGTCTTGGTAATTGGTTCTTGATTGTGCTGATTTCACTCAATGGTTGTTGTGAACTATAATGTTCAAGGGGCCTGCTGGTGTTGAGCTTTTGGATTGTTCTGAGATCAAACATATACTTAAACCTACTTTAACTAGGGTTTTTAAAGAAACAGAAAAAGATAGATCAAAGCTTCAAAACTGAAAAGAATGATAATTCATCCAACTTAACCAGACTTGTTACTTTTCAAGGAATTGCTAACTAAAATTGCAGAACAAAATTAACTTGTGATTGACACACAGTTTCATTCATTCACAGTGCTAACTTCAACAATAGATTGTAAATCACCATTTAAACAAAACATAAAATAAGATTTCATTCCTTGAAAGCTTTGCAAATCAAATGATTAACCCAAGATAACTACCATTTTGAAGCATAATATGAAGTAGATTTAAATCTGGTTGCTTCTACTATTAGTGAAACAGATAAGCAACATTTACAAATTTGGCATAATCACCAGTGTATAGAAAATCCATGTCTTCAAATCATCTCCATTTACACTAAGAAAACTTGAAAGATACATTACTGCCTCTGCTAAATCTAGCTCCTACTCTATTATACTCTTAAGTTTCTCTACTTTCAGAAAAATTCCTACTGTTCAAAATCTATCTCTCTCTATCTATCTCCTTTTTTTCTCCTCTACTTTGTATATCCCCCTAAAAAGAGGCAAAAATACCATATATACAGAACATGCCAAAAAGAATGTGTTGGCCCCTATTTTTAGGGTTTACAAAAATATCAGTTGGTTATAGGAGGGTCGGCCCTCAGATCTTTTTTGGAATAAAGTTAATGTTGCATTCAATATGCATCCCCCAATGTCCATGTTGTTGAGGGATCTCCCTCAGAAGTAGCCCGTAGATATTTTTCAACCATCGCATTAACTCCCAGCCTCCGTGTCCACCCTCGAACTTCCCTGCAAAGCAGCTTTGAATGTTCTAAAAAAATTATCATTAATGTTGATCTACCTTTGCTAGTAGATATCGCAGCTATCACTGAGACTCATGGCCTTTTCTTCCTTTCGGATTTCCTCTCATTTGAGATCTTTTTGCATGTTGACCTCCTCTAGATGCAGCATCATATTTTCTCATTAGATCTCCACACCATTGTTCACTGAGTTGATCCATCACTTCATTCACAGAGTAGATCCATACCACTTACATTCTGTTGATCTTCTTCATAGGACGATTTCCACAATCAAACTGCTAATGATTCACCCTCAACCTCCTTCTGATTGGTTGAACACACTCCACGTAAGATTTCCAAGCGGCCAAAAGTTATTCAGATAGAATCACATGTCGGTGAGACACTAGCCATGTCTCCCCGATGTGATTATACTTCACAGTAGCATCGGCATAGCACACAACTGTCAACAAGAGTTCATAGCGAGCAGCCAGAGTCATAGCGATATCCCAAAATTGTCACCGAGACAATCGCTATCGGCTAGACATCATAGCGAGCCCTTAAGAGTTACACCACTATGTTCCCCTTAGCAGGACATCCGCACTCGGCAAGACATCATTCAGTCTGCAGGAGGTTATACCAAAGACAAACCATTTGGCTAGGGGTCTTACCGAAGCCATATGCCCGTCGGCGAGACCATCGCATTCGGCAAGAGGTCATAGCGGGCACTAAGAGTCATACCGATATCCTTTTCCATTGGCAAGTCCATCGCTATCAGAAAGACTTCCCTTAGTTGGCAAGATGTCATACCGAAGCCACAAACCTTCGGTGAGACTTCCAGCGGTCGGTGAGACATTACACTGAGCCACCCTTCTTTTATTTTGGCAAGACCTCTTTCTTTCAGCCAGACATCTCCCCGAGCTCAAAAAATTACACCGAAGGCACCATTCTTTTGGTGAGACTCCAGTGAGTCAGCCATACATTACAGTGGGCAGCAAGAGTCATATTGATATCCCTTTCCATCACCGAGACCATCGCTTGTCGGGAAGACATCATAGCGAGAGCGTCCTCCATCGGTGAGACATTACACCGTCGGCGAGACCTTATGCCGAAGCCACCTTGCTTCGGCGAGGCCTCCTTTGGTCGGTGAGATACATAAAAACTCATGGTGACTGAAATGTTTGGGCGACCGGTGTATTTCAAATGAATAGAACGCACTGCTAGTTGGCAAGACAATAGGAGGGTCTCACCGACTTTATACTTTGAGGAGTTTTATGCCAAATCCGATTGAGGTATGCTTTCTAACAGACTTCCTTTGAGAAAAGCATCAGATGTATGATTTAATCCTGCAAAGCAATGCCTCCATTAGTCCCAAAAGCATATAAAATATATCATTTTTATCATTTCTCTCAATTTTAACAAAAATAAACCCAACTCTGGCTGAGGAAGAACCAAAATATGACAGAACAAAACACAAACCTAGGAGGAAAACAAAATAACTCCTTAGACCAAACACAAACAACCAAAGGTGAAGAAAATAAAAGAAAAAGGGGGACCCATTTTGTTCCAAAATAAAATGGGGTGGTTATGCAAGGAATAACAGGTATGTTGTCTATTCTTTTGCATATGTATTTTGAATACTTGTTTGTATATATTTCTCTCTTTGGGTTATGTGAAAATTATCTTGGGTGGATGCATATTTCCTTTTAGGGACTTGCAATCTTGTGGAAGAGAAATTTAGCAAGTGTTCAACTTGTAACCTCCACAAATACTTGGGTATTGGCCATAGTTAAAATTGTCTCAACTTTCAAAATTTTATTTCTCTTTAACATTTATGAGCCAACAAGCATTATTCAAAAAAACATCATTGGAATAAATTATCTTCATTTCTTCTCTTACTCAAAAATGAGTTAGTGATCCTTGTTGGGGACTTCAATGTAGTATAATACTTGGCAGAAAATGAGGGGTTATAATTCCACCACAAAAGTTCATAGATGACTTCAAAAAATTTATCCTCTTTAATAAATGATTGATAATACTCCAAAAAATGGAAATTTTCTTGGTCAAATAGAATAAATGGATTCCATAAAATTTTGTAAAGACTAGATAGGTTCTTATTATCAGACACATGGCTTTCCACCCCTCAAGACTCTTCATCCTATGTTTTACCATTCTTGAGATCAATTCATTATCCATCTTTGAAGATAGAGCTCCAACAAAAACACATTTTATACTTGAATCAATGTGTTTCAAAGATCCTGCCTTCATAGCAATAGTCACATTTTGGTGGAAAAAATAACATTTCTTCTAAGGTTCAAGAATGCTTCAATTATGCAAAAAATAGAAATTCATCAAAGGAAAAATAAAAGAGTGGAATAATTCTCACTTTTAAAATATTTTTGTATAAAAATTGAGAGTACAAGATCAACTTCTAAAAAATTAAATGAGAAATTCATCAAATAGGGTATGGATAAAGAAACCTTTGAGATGGAAAAGACCTTGAAAATGGAACTGTAAGAAATTTTAAACAGAGAAGAGGTTTACTAGCATTAGAAATTGAGAGATTTTTGGTTGAAAGAGGGAGATATAAACTCTAAATTCTTATTTTCATATATAAAATATAAGAGATTACAAAACATAATCTACTTTATACACTCCTCAAATGGTTCTCCCTTAACAAAAAAGAAGATATTGAAAATGAAGTTGCTATCTTTTTCTAGAATCTACTTTCTAAATAAGATACATCACCACCACATAACATGAATCATAGATGACATTCAAAACAAACACTTGATGGCATCATTCACCCTAGAGGAACTCAAGGAAGTTTTCTTTTCAATGTCACTTGAAAAAGATCTAGGTCTTGATGGTTTCACAATTGTTTTTCTCCAAAAATATTGGGATTTTCTTGGTCGTAATATTATTTTATCCTTAGAGGAATTAGGGAAAAATATAAAACAAATTGGGGGAAATCAACACAAATTTCCTAATACTAACCCATAAAATATTCACCCCTCCACTTTTGTTGATTTCAAACCAATAGCTTTATGCAATACAATATATAAAATATTTACCAAAGCAATAGCCACCAAATTCAAAAGAATAAGGGGGCTTTGTCCTAAGTAGGAAAACCTTAGATGGTACACTAGTTGCACATGAAGTTATTCATTCAATCCATAAAGAGAAAACCCTTGTAGTAATGATGAAATTAGACATGAGGAAAGCCTAGGACAAAGTAAATTGGGAATTTCTTTTGGAAATCCTACAAAGATTTAGTTTTAACATAAAATAGTAGAAATAAATTCACTCATGTATATTAGGATAAACAATTTAGTGATTATAAATGGCTCCCCATATAGTTTATTTTCTTCCACACAAGGTATCCAACAAGGAGACCCAATGTCTCCCTTTCTCTTCATAATCATGGCAAGAGAACTAAGTAGATCTATTACAATGGTGAAGGAGCAAAACAAGTGGAAATACATAAAAATAAGATACTTCCCAAAAACCATCACAAATTATTTATTTGAAATGATACTCTTTTGTTTGGACAAGCTAAATATCAAGAAGCCCAAGAAATGAAAAAAATAATATCCTCCTATTGTAATTGTTCATTGCAAGAGGTTAAAAACTCCCAAGTCAAAGATTTTATTTATGAACACATCCCTAAAAATAAGAAAAATAATTTCTAACAATTAGGGATTTCCTTTTGAAGCTCTTCATTGAAAATACCTAGGAATCCCATTATTCACGGGGAAAAAACCTAGAAAAGTGTGATCTCAACCATTTTAAAAATAATCTCTACATGGAAAGGTAAATAGTTAACTATGGCAGGAAAAATATTGTTGATTAAATCAAATCTTACATTCAATTCCTATCTACAAATTTTTTATCCGTAATATCCCTAAAGGAATTATGGTTGATATTCAAAGGTTGCTCACATCATTTCTTTTGGCAAACAACTTGAAAAACAAGGATAAAATTCCATTCATGGCATGGGAAAAGGTCTGCACACCTAAATTACAAGGGAGATTTGGAATTCGTGTTTGGAACTTCAAAATAAATACCTTGGAGTAAAATCAATTTAGAGACTATATGAAAACTCAAGTTCAAGATGGTGTAGAAAAATGAAAAGAAAATACTTAGACATCATGGATATATAAATAATCTTTACCCTATTGCGAATTCCTACAAGATCCAAAATGTGGAATTTCTTTACCTCCTGCTAAGGATTAATTCTCCCATATCTATCATGGATAATACATAATGGTGAAAAATCCCTATTCTAGGAAGAATCTTGGAATAGACACAAACCTCTTCATGAAATTCAAGACTGGAAAGAGTCATAAACTTTTCTCAAAAATTATTGGGGATATAAGGTCAAAGACTATTTTCATTTGGACTACTCTATTGCAAGTATGTGTAGATCGGTGTTGTCATTGATGTCAACAAGATTTGTATTTTCATTGATGTCAATTTTATGTGTTGAGGGGGATTGGTGTTGAAGGTGATGAGGATGTGTCTCTAGTAATTGGTTTCCAAGTGCTTTTGAGAAAATTTGATAAAAAGAGGAAACAATGTGTTGCAATGTTGTTCTGGGTTACAGAGAGATGTTTTGGTTTTGCTCCACATTTCTTCTAAGTTGAATATCTACCTGTGCAATTTAGATATGTTTAGAGGTGTTATATTCAAGATATGGTATGCGGGATCATCGTACAATAAAGTTGTGTTCACCAGTGTGTGATTGTGCATTGTAGAGGTGTCTAGGATAAAAAAATTTGCTCTGTGTTTCTCCGCAATTATGCTTTAGGTCTTGCAATTGTGAAGGTGTGTTGATGGTATTGGTAGTTTACCTCATTCAAGAGAATTTGAGTTTTGGTGCTTCAAAAGATAGTTTTTCAAGTAACAATGTATGGTAGAGTAGTCTAAGTGTATTGGTTTGTACATTCTATAGGTGGAAGTTGTTGTGAAGGATTTTTTGGATTTCAAGAGTGTTTGATGAATATTCTAGATCATGTTCAAGCATGGTGTGTAGTTCACAAGTCATCCTTGGGTTTGAGGAAGCGTGTACTTAAAAGTTTAATGGTTTTTGCATGGGTAACGATCGACATGTTGTTTACACTACATGTGAAGGATAAATATTGTTTAAGGAAGTGTTTGGTTAGGTGTTGTTGTTGATTTGGGTCCCAAATAGTTTTTGATGTGGTCCACATTTACTTATATCCACCATATAAGTGTTTTGATGCCGACCTAATTTGAATTTGCACATTTGAAGTGCATATCCGACCTTGGAAAGGGTTTCAAGGTTGAGGACAATATAAGTATGAGTTGAATTGTTGAAAGAGGTCAAGATAGATGAGAACACAAAGTGTGTGATGCGAATGATGTGAGTTTCGGAGTTGTAAGGTGTGAAATTGTGAAGTGTAGTGAAAGATTTCAAGTGTTGGATTACTAGATGTAGTGAGCTAAAGGTGTCTACAATCAATCTAACAGACTACGAAGGTGTTGGAGCTATTGTGGTGGATTCTCTATTGCATTGGGATCATGTTCTTTGTGTAACATTTCTTCTCTATCTTATTTTTCTATTATGGCAGTGAGCCTTTTAGGATAGTGTGCCCCTTTTGGTAGTAAGCATGTGTAACCGGTTTTGCAATTACTTATATTGTGAGCTAATCCTCACCATGGTTTTTCCCTCCTTGGGTTTTCCACATAAATTTGGTGTTCTCTTATGCATGGTGTTAAAGTTGTTTCAATTTTTGTTATTCTCTTTTCATGTTAAATCATCATAATAGATTAAGGGTTTAATATATGAATGTGGATCTGAATGTTAATGAGGGTTTTTAAGGTTTAAGGTATAATTGATTCACCCCTCCCTCTTAGTTGTCTTTTTCATTCAACAATTGGTATCAGAGAAAGGTTCCTTGGAGAATAGCTTAACTGCTTAAGGTAGATCTGGGATGGAAAACAAGAAGGAGATCCCTATGTTTGATGGCACATGCTATGCATTTTGGAATACAAATATGGAAGGCTATCTGGTTTACCTTGGATATGATATATGGCGATCAATGAAGAATCAATAAACTATACCTGCAAATGGACCAAGCACAAGTGATGAGATAAAGGCCTATGAAACAAATGGTAAAGAAAGGTTTGTTCTCTTGAGTAGTCTTGCAAATTCTAATTTAGTGAAAGTTATGGATTTGAAAACTGCTAAACAAATTTTGGATAAGTTGGAAAGTATTTATGAAGGAGATGATATGGTCAAACAAGCTAAGATGCAAAACTTGTAAACCACATTTGAGAACTTGCAAATGTCTAAAGATGAAAACATTACAAGCTATATGAAGAGGGTAGATGAAGTATTGAGCTCCATCAGAGGTCTTGGAGGAAAGGTCAAAGAACCCAAAGTGGTAAAGAAAATTCTTAGAACCCTTACTAAAGCTTACAATTATAAAGTTGTTGCTATTGAGGAATCTCAAAATCTAGATCAGTATTCTAGAGATCAATTGTATGGCTCTTTAATTACATTTGAGATGAGAGAGTCAAGTACTAACAATGGTGCAAAAGTTGAGACTACTTTTAAGGCTGGAGAATAAAAGAAGATTGAAGGTTCAAATCAGGATGATCTTGATGATATAGAAACTTTGTGAGAAGTACAAAGGTAAATTACCTTTCAAATGTTTCAGTTTTGGACAAATAGGTCACTATGCTTCAAGATGTCCAAATAGGAGTGTGAACAATAAGGATAAGGAAAAAAAAGTAAGATAATCAAGAAAAACTATTATGTTAGAGAAGATGCAAGTATTTTTTATGATGAATCTTAATGATAATGAATGCTTGTTCGTGGCTTTAAAATATGAATTTGTTTCTGCTAACTCTAAAAGAGGTGTGAAGGCAAGTTCTCTGGAGATAATGGATAAGACTGATGGTACTTTGGTATCTACTTTTCATGCTAGAAAAGATAAGAAATATTGGATCATTGACAATGGCTGCTCAAATCATATGACCAGAGTCGAGTAATTTTAATAAACTTGAAAAGTATGATAGACACCATGTTAGATTTGGAGATGATTTAGGCGCTAAGATTTGTGGAATAGGTTCAATCAGTTTTGATGGAAAGCATAATATTGATGATGTTTACTATGTCAAGGGATAAAGGCATAACCTTTTGAGTGTTGGAAAAATGTGTAGCAAAGGATATAATCTTATGTTTTAGGATGATGGATGTGAAATCAAAAAAGGGTCTGGAACTGTGATTGTTGCTAGAAAGAGGAAAGATATAAATGTTTATCAGCTCAAGGGTGTTGATAGTCATTGTTTTATGACTCAAATTAATGAAATTTGGTTATGGCATAGGAAGATGTGTCACATCATTTTTGATAAATTGGTTAGAATCAATTCAATTCAAGTAGTGAGAGATATGCCAAGGATTACAAATCCTATCAATGTTATCTGCAGAGATTGTCAATTTGGAAAACAAACAAGAAGTTTCAAGGGTAAAGAACAATCTTCTACCGGATTGTTGGAATTGGTGCATACAGACCTTTGTGGTCCTACAAGAGTGATAAGTCTTCAAGGTGACAGATATTTCATGCTTTTGATTGATGATAATTCTAGAATGACATGGGTTACTTTTCTTAGAGAAAAATCTAAAGCCCTGGATAGATTCAAAGCATTTAAATTTATGGTTGAAAATGATATGGATATGAAGATCAAACATTTGAGGTCTAACAAAGGTGGATAATTCACCTCCAATGTATTTAAAATGTTTTGTGAGAATCATGGCATAAAGAGGCACTTGTCTGCCCCTAGGAATCCTCAACAAAATGGAGTGGTTGAAAGGAAAAATAGGACTATTCAAGAAGCTATGAGGACTATGATGAAAGAATCTAACCTACAAGAAGTATACTAGAGAGAAGCAATTCATACTACCATTTACATACTTAATAGAGTTCAAGCAAAAACAAACAACACAAAGACTCCATATGGATTGTGGTATGGAAGGATCCCTACTATCAATTACTTTAGAGTGTTTGGAAGTAAATGCTATATCAGAAGAGATGATGAGAACTTAGGAAAGTTTCATGCAAGGTCTAATGAAGGTATCTTCCTTGGATATTCTACTAAAATCAAAGATTAAAGATGTTACAACAAAAGGCTAAGAAATATTGTTGAGAGTGCAAGTGTCAAAGTTTATGAAGATTTACAAAATTTAGTGGTGATAGATGGATATGAATCAGATGAACCTGCTTGCAGAGAAGATGAAGAAAAAGATAAGGAACAAGAAGTGTAGGATGAAGAGGAATAAGCTCTAAAAAAGACCCCTAAGTATGTGTAGAGAAATCATTCTGAAGAATAGATCATTGGAGACAAAATCAAAGGTGTGTTGACAAGAAAAAGAGCTACTGAAGAAGAGGTAAATTTGTGTCTACTTTCTAAAGTTGAACCTAAGACAGTGGTTGAGGCATGCAAAGATGAACATTGGATTGAAGCTATGGAAGAACTTATGCAGAGTGAGAAGAATAAAACTTGGGAAGTTGTCCCAAGACTTGCAAACTTAAACATATTTGGTACTAAGTGGATATTTAGAAACAAACTGAATGAGAATGGAGAAGTGGTAAGGAACAAGGCAAGGCTTGTGTGTAAAGGCTACTCACAAGTTGAAGGAATAGGCTTCAAGGATATTTTCTCCAATGGAAAGAATGGAGGCAATCAAGATGTTTTTTGATTTTGTAGCACATAAGGATTTCAAATTTTATCAAATGGATGTGAAGTCTGCTTTCTTGAATGGAGAGATAGAAGAAGAAGTATACATGGAACAACCAGAAGGATTTCAGTTATCAGATAAACCTAATATGGTTTGCAGATTTGAAGAAGGCTTTATGTGGATTGAAGCAAGCTCCTAGAGCTTGGTATGCAAGGTTGGATAGATATTTGATACAATAAGGATTCAATAAAGATACCACAGATAGTAATCTTTACTTAAGGTTGAAAAAGATCAAATATTGATTGTAGTTTTGATTAAGGGTAAAAAATGGGTTTTGATGGGGCCTGGAACCCATAAAAAAGAAAGGAAAGTTGCACTTAAGATACATCTAAGAACAACAACAGCCCCATAGCATCCACTAAAGATAACTCAAGACTACACACGCTGCACCAAACAAACAAACACGGGCCTAAGACCCATGAACAACCTGGTTTTAACTGGGACTAGAAACCCTTAAATGGTTTTCAACTAGGACCATAAACCCAAATAGATACACAAGGAACCTACCTGAATCTGCCAGGCATCAGCAAACCAAATAGTTGTGTATGTTGATGACATAATTTTTGGAGGCAATGAAGCTATGTGTAAGAATTTTGCAGAAGATATGCAAAAATAGTTTGAGATATCTATGTTTGGGGAGATAAATTTCTTCCTTGGGCTACAAATCAATCAGACAAATAAAGACATGCATTTCATAGTCAAAGTATGTTAAAGAAATGTTGAAGAATTTTGGAATGGAAGACTCAAAACCGGTATGTACTCCTATGGTTACTGGGTGCAAACTAAGCAAGGATGATGAATCCCCTAAGGCTAATTAGAGCAAGTACAAATCTATGATTGGTGGACAACTATATCTAACTGCTACTAGACTATATATCATGCATGTAGTTTGTCTTGTGGCTAGATTTCAAGAAGATCCTAGAGAGTCACATGTTGTAGTAGTGAAGAGGATATTTAGATAACTAAATGGTGCTCTAGATCATGGCTTGTGGTATCCAAATGATACTAATTTCATATTGAGTGCTTACACAAATGTAGATTGGGTTGGTTGTCTTGATGACACAAAAAGTACAAGTGGTGGCACATTCTTTCTTGGATGTAGATTGGTGTCATGGCTAAGTAAGAAACAAGATTAAGTTT
>VDFB02357817.1:0-25401 GCA_007258455.2 Sequoia sempervirens | reverse complement strand
ATGATATTCAAGAAAAATAATTTTGAAAATTAGAAAAGTTAAAAAACACACATTTAACTTTAGAAAAATCTTCAAATATAATGTATAAAAGAAAATAATCAATTTTGATTGGTTGAAATTCAAAACATTAATCACTAGTTAGGATTGGTGGTGCCTATAGTTCCCTGACAAGAACTAATTAAGATAATCTTGTTTCTCATTCAAAATTAATTTTTTATATTAGATTTTAATTTAATAAAATATATAATCTAATATTATATATAAAAAATAATCTAATAATATAACATATTAAATTATTAAAAATTATAATCTTATTATCTAATTTATTAAATTATATTAGATGTTAAATATGTTACATATTATACAAGAGCTGCAGGGTAGCAAAGTTCCTGCCAAAAAGTTATAGAATAGTTAAAATAGTTATGTTTTAATTAGTTGTGTTTGGTAAGTTTTAACAACAATGTTGATAAAACAAACAAATTAATAAATAATAGTTATAGTTATAAATCATTGCCACAAAAATGAAATGTACTTATTTATGTGAAGACTAAATACAATTCTTATCTTTGTCTAAAGAAATTTAAATTGAATAGAGAAATAAATGTAATTTTATGTAAAAGAGTAAATAGAATTATTACTCCATCTAAATTTTAAATTGAATGGAGAGATGGATTAAGCTCAAGGTCTGATTGGATTTTGGCAGATTTAAAAACAAACAAAAGTATTGCACATAGAGACTAGAATATATATATTAGTAATTGATTAAAAATAGACATTTTGAGAATGATATCTCAAGGCTTATTTTATATATATTATTAAAAATATATACACAGCATGACCACGAAGACAAAATTATTAGAATTAGGGTTAAGATTTTGGATGCCATTAGGTTTAGACAAAGCATTATATTAGTCACAATAGAAATATATCTAATTTCAAGATAAGCTCTAATCTTTTTTATTTTGTAGACACTTAAAATTCATCTCATTTAAAATAAATAATTAATTTTATCTACAATTCACTCTACTAATTAATTATACATCATCAATTATTTAAATTAAATCATTTAACTTCATTTTCACTTCATCATTTTTTACTAATTAAATATATAATTAAAAATGTTATTTATACAGTGAAAGCATTCAAGGAATATTCTCTGTAAAGTTTTTGAAGCTTCATTGAAAATGACAGGCAAGTGGAAGTCATGTGCTGCTTTTTTTCTAACCGTCTCTATTTTGAAAATCAAAATGAATTTGCTTTTTCTATTTTTCCTAACCGATTTTGAAAATCTCTTTAAATTGAAAACATATATTAAAAAAAAAAAAAAAAATTTCTATTTTTCCCTTACATACTTATCTATAGGCCTTTTTTTCTCATACATGCACAGTTATAAAAACTGTTATTGAATGTTCACGCCAAACAACCCATGTCAACAATTCTCTATATATACAACCCACTCCTTACCCCTTTAACATCTCATCTTTCAGCTCTGTCTTTCTTTCACACAGTTCAACGGCGCTATGCATGTCGAAAACCTAATATGCAAATGGATCAACAAAAGGTTCAGAAGATAGGCTCGTTATTTGAAGAGATTCAAGTGCAGCATATCTCTGAAGATGATGACTCCTACGCGCGCTCCCTTGAGCATGCATGTTTTATGTAGCTTGCATGCATGCTTCTTGTTTTCGCAGAAAATTTAGGACTTTTTTGGTTTTTTTCCCTGATGACTCCTACGCGTGCTCCCTTGAGCATGCATGTTTTATGTAGCTTGCATGCATGCTTCTTGTTTTCGCAGAAAATTTAGGACTGTTTTGGTTTTTTTCCCTTTCTGTACTGCCCAGGAGCTCCGTAATGGAGAAGGAAATAAGAGGGGTTTTCATTTTGACATTTTATGCGCTTATTTACAACTTTTCATTGCATAAATCAAATTAGTGATATTTTGTGCCACTATATTTGGCTTTTGTTTCGAAGATGTTCAGTGGAACTATAAAATATTTGGATCTGGTTATGTCTTATGTTTTTTACTCTTGCCTTTGCTTTTTTGTTGATAGGGTTCAAATGCATTATTTATGATCAGGTTTGAAGAAAAGAGTTAAAGAGATATTAAATGAAAAGAGCTTTATTTTAAGGAATTTTTTTTTTTTTATCCAGGCTTAAGGTAATATTTATGTTGTTTGACTCTTAAAGAATCTTCAGAGCTTTTTGGTTAATGTGTCTATAAATATGGGCTTTCTAATTTGTTGTATAATGGTCTGAAAATAGGAGTTTTTTGAAAAAATATTTTTTAATTTAAATTAAATAAATCTATTTATATATGAAATTGATTATATAACAAAGGTATCATTTTTAAACTGGTAACTGCTTTGCCTTGGTTTTGTATTTGAAATTTGGAAAGGAACGAGCAGTTGGCTCTTTGTGATAAAGTATTTTGAATACCTAATTTAAGTTAAATGCAGTTAAATATTATATGGAATTATGAAGGGGAAAAATTGGAAACTCAGGTAAAGGGAAATTTGTTTCAATATAAAAATCCTCAGGGTGCAGCTTCCTTCAACCAATACTCAACATGAAAACTAAATTGCGCTCGTGATGTTGTGAAAGATAAGCTATCTTGAAGAAATGTTGTGGAAATGGTTTGTGATTTACTTTAAGAAATAGGTTTACTTTCCAGGTTAGTAGAATTATAAGCGAGGAGGAAATGAAAAGGTCAGCGTCTAAGATAGCATTTTATTTATCAAATAAACAATACTGCAGAATGATTAAAATATTTACCAAATTCGATTTGCTTCGCGTGGAATTGCTTGTACTTATTTTCACGTGGTTCTCTCGATTTTGATGGGTCCCAATAAATTCCACCTTAAATCGTGCGGTTCAAATTTTGTGTTTGGTAATTCGAGCTCTTTCCAGGCCTCAAGCGACCCCTAAGGAGGAACATACAGTGAACAGAGTGACTTTTTATTATTATTTTGATTGTTTGCAAAAAAGGAAAGAAACTTCTAAATAGAAGTTACCCCAAATCTACAGCAATGGCATGGTTATCTTTGCATGCATTGTATTAAATAATTCGCATGCATTGCCCATGCTTCCAAATTTTGCATGCATACCTACCTACCGGATCATATGTATTTTATTTTTTGTTTTTCCCATTGTTCAGTGCTTCAAAACCTATATTAATTGGTGGTCTCATGCTTTGCAGCGTTTCCAGATTAGTTGGCGTTCTTTTAGATTTTGTTGATTAGTTGGTGTTCCTTTAGATTTTGTTGACTGACATCAAATACTTTTAATAGATATAAGTTTCTGGCATGAAATTAAATTGCAATAATTAAAGCCATTAGAGATTTAATATGTAATTCAAAATAATATATCATTATCTCTGAATATAAATATTTAATGGTTAATTTGTAAAATGATAGGCACCAATAATAGTCAATGGCCTATGAAATAGTTACTTGTCATGTGCATATTTACTTTACAATTATTCAAATATTTGTCAACTAGAAAATAAAAATGAATTCTCATTTGTTTAAATCAAAGTTATTAATAACTAGTTAACAAAAATGTGTGTCTATAATTATTATTTATAGACTAATCTACCTATTATTGGAAAAATTAATGTAAAAGATGTTAAGACACCAATTTTATTTAGAGAATAACTTTAATAAACAAGCAAATAATTTTTTTTTGAAATTTGTCTACCAATTAGATTGAAGATAATTGAATTTTGAAATTTGTTTTGTTATATAATTGGCATGTATACATTGATAATAGATAAAAAAAATCAAATAGAAAAAATGTTTGAGCTCTCATTGGTTAAAAACATAATTATTAATAATAACTAGTTAAGATCTCGCCGTGCCTATAGTTCCCTCGCAGAACTAAAAATACTCATTAATTAATTTAAAAGTTTAGAAAGGACCAACTTTCCCATCCCGTGACCCATGAAGATAAAGAGAGATGAGGAAATTCAGAATGTTCGATGGCAAGAAAACTCCGTTTGAGCATAGAAAGATATATTGGGAAAGCTTCATGAATCCCTCCTTAAGGCAGAATTTTTTGGAGAGAAAACTCAATAGGGATTTGGCAAAGAGAGTCCAGGAAAAGAACACCAAATTCTTCCACCATTTCCGTCAGACAAAAAATTGGATCTCATCATGGGTATCTTCACTAGGTAAACTCTTCTCTGGCCTCCTCTACCCGTGAGAAATTCTATATGAAGCTGAGAGCTCCTTTTAGCAGTTGAGTGAAGACATTATAGACAAAAATGAAGCTTGGACAGTCATAAAAATTATTCCCCATCTTATCTCTAGAGCACACTCGAATTTTTATCCCCCGTCTCTGAAAAGGAAACCAGAAGTGTCGTCTTCGGCAAGAAAAAGGATTAAGTGCTTGGTCCAATGGTTTTCCACTTGGTTTCTTTAAGCCTTATGTGGCACTATAAATAAAGATGTGCTGCTATATGAGTCAAGAAGACTACAAAAAGTTTTGGAACACTTCAACTGTACCTTCCTTACATTGATTCCCAAGAAGGTGGATGCTCAAACTATGGACACCTTCAGGCGCATTTTTCTCTGCGATACTGATTTCAAGATCATCACCAAGGTTAGTACTTCTTGGAAAAAACAAAGAAATGTACATGGATGCTTTTTATCTATCATATCATATGTATAGCTATATCCAGGCTGTCTGGAATGCCTTATCATATATATATATCTATGTATAGGCAGTATAGAATGCTTAAACAAACTATGTAAGTTCTTGCTTTATAATTCGAATAAACATCATACCTTTCCATAGAAAGGTGCCAAATGTGCTATGAGATTTGAAACAGAGAATTTGACCTCTCATAACACCAAAAGAATCACTTACGATATTGCTTAAAATTCTTCAAATTCATAACAGACAACCAAATAAGGAAATTAATATACATGTGTATCCTTCAGGCATATACTTTATCCCTGACATGACTGACCCTCTTCCATTTACATGCTATCCAAGAATGTCTCTTCGAGGAAGCATACGCCAAGAAAAGTTTACATTGCGATAGTTTACAATAATGTATGGGTTGCATATTGTGAGTTAATTTTCTGGAATTACAAATTTCAGCATCAAATGTTCTTCACTCAGAAGAAGAATACTGTGTTCACAAGTGTGTTTACCCATCACAATCATCAGGTTCTTTCCCACAAAATTTAATAATATTGTAAAAGAATTACATTTTAGACTTTATGCGACCTCACAAATATCTGTAAATCTGCAAGGAAAACTTTAGGCTACGTGCCTGGCTGGTCCACCTATCCATCTAGTGTATTTGGTATTTATCCGAGCAATAGCTAAATTATTTAACACAAGAACATACAGCTACTGTATTGTAAAAACCTTTCTACTGTTTATTGACATACAGAATTAAGTTGTAATCAAGGAAAATAAAGTTACAACAGTGGATAGGGTCATTCTAATGGCCACCAAAGTCTTATACCTCATCAGATTTTGGTTTCTTTCCGAACTAAAGCTTTTAATTAGTCCCAATCTTTGGGTGAATAAATTATAATCTACCTACATGATTCCCAGGTTTCAAATCGGCATTAGAAATGCTGCTCTCTGGAATTGATATTGAGCTATGTATACTGCTGCTTGCCCTCTCCTGTGCTTCCACATTTAAAGTCCTCACTACATTCTGAAATCGACGCCTAAAGGTCGGCATTCTTGAAATTAACTTAGCAATCCCCTGTAACCTGTAGGAAAGCATATAAGCAGCAGATCATCAATCTGAAATGGATTTGAGGTCTCCATGCAAAGACATAAATTAGCCAAATGCACAAGAACAATAAGTTTTCTTAGAAAATACCAAAAGTGAAACAAAAGTTTTGGACCATGTTAACTTAAGGTGAAAGAGTGAAATGTCAACATGGTCAATGCAAAGACACATGAACAAGTGGCATTGACCATGTAGACGTATCACTCTTCAACCTCTCTTTAAATATCCAAAACTGCAGAGAACTCCTCATCGATGCCTGATTAGATTGTCTTTCTTTTACTTTTAATATTCTTTTGTGGAAGACCTATAACAAGGCCTCTTTTCAATTACATTTTGCAGAAATAATGTATTACACTCTCATCAACCTGCTGAATTAATGCCACATAAGATAGGCGGTAATTGATATTAGGTGGTTAATCAGGGTAGTAAACCATTTTTTAAGTAACTAAGGTGACGTTGACATTTGCTTGCATGGGGCTGCTGAGCTTGCTGATGCCACAAAATTTGGGCAAATTAGTGGCATATTTTGGAACCTGGGGAATTTTTGGGCATTGAAATACTCAGGCAACAAGATTAGTTGCCATTTGAAATTTTTTGGGTACTTCTTGACAATAGTTGCCCACTTTGCAACTATATTTGACTGTATTGTTAAGCTGTCATGTTGAAAGAAATTGTTTTTTCCTGTCCAATTTAGAGATAGTACCCATCCAAACCCATATCTTTTAGGGTTGTGGAGGCCGGGTTTGCTTTGTAACATTTTAAATATTTTTGGCCCATTGTATTTTGAGAAATTTTGCAGCATTTTGGTGACACTTTAATGCCCACCTGGTATAGAAAGAGGCTCACAAAACTTTTGTAGTACTTGGAAATTTTGAAATAATAACATTGCTTTTTGTGCAGCATTTTGCAATTTTTCTTTTCATACAATAATTTCTTCAGCCTTTGACTTAGTGTAACTTTGAAAATTCAATTTCACAATTTTATATTGTGCTAACCACTCATTATGATCCAATCAAAACAAAGTCAAAAAGAATGTATTGACACCTTCCCACTCAGATCAATGCACAAAACACTCAAAATCAAACAAATTCCAGTGCAAAACCTATAAAGGTCGCGAAGAACAATGTTACAACAGTCATATACAGAGAATGACAGACCATGACCAAGGATCAAGGAAATGTCCTTACCCCAAGAATTCAGCACTAGAATAAATGCATATTTGACCTCTTTCAAATCTGTTTCTATTATGACAAAAGTCTAATGCAATATCCAGAAAGATGACCCAAACTCCAATGACTCAGATAATCAGACTCTCTCCCAAGCAAGGCCTGTTATATTCTTAAGTTTGGACAGGTCTAAATATGTCAGAGTAGGACAGGGGAAGAATGAACTTTTGAATGCTAACTGTTGAGTTTTGCCTCCCTAGGAGGTGTTGCCTGTGGGTCTGTTAAGAAAATATAAGCATAAATATGTGTGTTTGGGTATGAAAAAACTATCTAGAGTTGCAATTGTCATTGGAGGAAACATGCACCAGAAATTACATCCTGGGTAGAGAATTTTGCAGAGCAAATTGGTCATTGTGGGATAAGCATACTTCACAGTGGTCCCACGATGCTCCAATACTGAGCAGTTTCTTGTATATTGCAATTGGTGATTGGAAGAAGATGCACAACCTATCCTTTGCCAGCTTTTATTTGCTTTCAATGGGTTTCTCCAAGGGAAATCATGATGTTATGTTGGTTATAGTAATGTGTTTGTTGTAGTTTCTTTCTTTCAAATATTCCTTGTTCATTCTAGATTTTTTTCTTTCATTTGCATTATAATGGCAATTAATACAATCTTAATACTTCACTTTATCCAGTCATAGATAATCTAGTTCTGTGTTTATGAATTGCTCATTGGAATATATCAATGAAAACTATGAATTATATCGGTATGAGTTCCTTTGTTCCTTGTATTGTGTGGGTTTGTTTATTCCATATTTACACCAATGACCTGGTTAACAAAAGCCAAAGGTGAAGGTGAATATTTTACAGTTTAACAGGACACTTCCTCGAGATAGCGAAACGAGAAAGCAAGAAACTAGAGTTCATTGTAAAGAAAGTGGACATCAAGAGATGGAGAACTCTCATGAACAAATATTTCTTAAGTTGGAAAGTCAATATTACCCAATCAATGGGTAAGCTTGATAAGACGACAGAAATGCATGGATTCTCTCATTGGTACACTTTGGGATCTCTAATGATATTCCCAAGAAACATGTCAGGGCAAGAAAAGAGCAGGTGCCCCATGGAAGTTCAAACAATATCTCGTCACGACCACCCTATAAAGCTTATGCCAAAGTAGAGATTGTGCCATGTGAAGAAGAGGTGGATGCAAACTATCTCAACAACTGGCTAGTCCAACTTGGATATATACAATTTTCATTGAGCAAGAGAATTAAAAAAGATTTATTTTGCATGCCTTAAGCTTTCTAATTATGCACTCAATGGGAAAGTTATGATCATTTCTTGGTTTTGAGATGGAAACGAATAATGAATATAATTCCACTTTATGCATTTAATATTGTGTTTCAATGTCCTTGCATCTAATGGATGACCTTCATTGGGAAGTTCTCTCTCATTGATCAAAATGAGGTACTCCTCTCCTATTGGTTAAATCAAGCATCTCTCAATCTCCTCTTCCTCAGTCGACAAAGTGATAGGGTTATTTTGAGCATTAATACATTGGACTCTTACTCTTTAATTGGCTATTTTTATGAGAAGGGAAAACAAATATAAATGGATCAAGGAATGGGGTTGACTATATCATCAAGGCACACCAAATCAAGCCAAAGCTTGCCATGGTAAGTGCTAACTAAGCAAAGTAATAAGAATATTTGTTTACTTTCTTTTAAGGATAAGCAAGATTATAGGCTAGAAATTGCTGAGATGATTGTACTAACAAGAAGTCGAAAGATTTAAATGAGTGATTCCATAAGTTTCAAGAAGATTTTAATGAGATTGCCACTAAAAAGGAAGGTAGGGCAAGAGATTCATTTGTTGCATAAATTTTCTCGAGTAAATATTAGCTCATATAGGTAAATCATTTTCAAAGAGTAATGAGGTAAGAAATAATTCCATAAGTTGTTAGAGCAAGGAGATCAAACCAAGCACTTCACCATTTCAAGTCACCTGTAGTTATGGTGCCAAAGTAGGATGACGGTTGGGAGCTGTGCATGGACAATAGAGCATTGACTAAAATCACCATCAAGAATATGTATACATTTGCCAGGATTAATGTCTTGTCGGACCAGCCATAGCATGCAAAGTATGTCCCAAAGTTGGATCACAAAAATGGCTGCCATCAAGTTCATATCAAGAAGGATGATATTTGGAAAAAATAAATCAACGCAAAACGAAGTTTGTAAGAGAGAATAGTTCTTCCTTTCGACTTCTGTAATGCACCATATATTTTATGAGATTTATGGATAATGTATTGAAATTTGAGATCATTCATATATAAATGTTCAATGTGTATAGATGATATATTAGTTTTCAGTGCACCTTGGAATAATATATAACCCATTTGAAAGAAGTATTGCAAAAATTTAAGGAAAATTGGTTTTTGTGCAGCATGAAAAGAGAGCATTTGCTAAGTAATCATTAGTCTACTTGGGGCATATGATTGGAGGTGGAGACTTAGGAATAGATCCAGCAAAAGTTGAGGCTATTACAAATTGGCCCACACTAAAGAATGCAACAACAACAAGGAGCTTTGTTTGGGAACTTCAATGTATAAGGAAATTCGTTCCTTTGTTTTTCCACTATTTCTTTCTTTTCTCAGAATAGTGCCACCTCTGCATGCTGTTGCAGCAAGTGCTGGAAGTTTCCATTGGCATAAGAAACATAGAAATGCTTTTGATACTTTGAGATATAAAATAAGCCATGCACTGATTCTTGCTCTTCCTAACTTCCAGAAGCCATCTGAAATTTTCGTACACCTGAAATCCTGATTTGAACCTTTTCACTCCCAATTTTTTTTTTGAAGTTTGAATCAATACATTTCACCCCTTGCTAATTCCAAACCATTTGATGAGTTTATGCACAGTTTTCAGAATTGTACTTTGTAATAACTTTTAGTTTGAATGACAATTTGGAAACTCACAATTATAGAGTAATACAACTGAATTAAAGCTTCATACAGTCCTGATTATTACAAAACATAATTCAGTTCATATTAATAAATTTACTGAAGGGGCTGACCTGAAATATGCATCTGCATTCAGACATTCTTTATGACTGTCGTGACGTGGTCCAGCTAGAGCATACAAGATTCCCCTGGTATTTAGTGGCAGTACTTCATGCACACAAAACTCCACAGATGCCTCCAAATGTGCACAGTTTGCTACAAGTTACGATGTTTTGTCACCACTACTTCCAAATCTCCTGAATAATTGTAATGTCGCATTTTTAGCACTACACTTCTCGATTGATGGCCTATCCCGGGTGTCACGACTAGTCGAGGCAGAATTAGGGTTTCGACTATTTGGTGGGTTCTCTTGAAGATTCAAGGTTTTGCTTGTTGGAGTTTGGTTGTTTGGATCCTGGATTCCTTCTGGGTTTTCGGAGGGCTTCGCAGAGGTATGACATGCAACTATGTCGGACAACCTTTCCGAACTTTAGTAAGTTATGACGAGCTACATCTTAGAGTTTGGGATTTTGGATGGCGGATTCTTTCTGGGTTTTCAGAAAGCTTTGCAATGGTTTCGCATGCAATTTGATCTGAGCGACTTTCCGAATTTACTATTTTTAGTAAATTCTATTTTTGGCAACAGTCCAGTTGGCTTCAGTTCAGCAGGCTTTCCTCTTCGGGCAGTTCAGTTGGTATTGTTGATTTTTGGCCTTTTGATGCATTTTTGGAGAGATAAGTTATTTTGATTTAAATAATGTTATATTTTCACATTAACCCCTTGGCCTAGCAATATAACTTGAAGTTGTTTTAAAAAGGGGGACTTCATGGGTGAATGCCTCATCAGGAGGTTATTTTAATATTTTCTAAAGGCCAAAATTATGCTTGGAGAAATGGGACGCCAACTTTTGAGGAGAAGATAATTTTAATTTAATAAAAAAAGTCAAATATTGCCTTGATGAAGGGGACGCCATTCCTAGAGGGAAATAAGGTTATTTCAAATTTGAAAATTAGGGCGCCACTTCTAGAAGCTTCTGGAGATTCCTTGTTGAGTCTATAAAAGGAGACCTCTTCTCTTCATTTTGTTATCTTCTGACTTGAATATTGTTATGTTGCCGAAATGGTGTTGGGACTGCTTCGAGGAATGAATGCCTCCTAGCTTGGCTCATCTTCTTGCTTGAAAGATAGCAACTAGTTGAGAGATAGTTTGTAATAGGTTTGTCTTGCATTTTCAGTTGAGTATCTTGCATTTTGGAGTTCTAGTTTGCATTTTCTGTCTCATTTTGGAGTTGTTGAATATCATAGCTGATTGTAAGAATTGCTCATATCTCATGAAATAAAAATATTATTGTTCTGGGCATTGCATAAATCCTTTTCTCTATGTGGGGCGACCATTCTTGCAAAGTTGTAGATTTTTTAATGCTGATTTGGATTTTTAAAAGCAAAATCGCCTCTCTCTTGGCCGTACCATTCTGGTCTGCCTGGCAAATGTTTAGAAAAAAAAATACTTCACTTTGTTAGCTGTTTCTTTGTCCAGTCTTCATTGCCATCATTATAGCTTTCGTTTGCATCAAGTCTCATGTCATTCCGGCAAGTATTGAGTGAGTTGTGAGTATTTTGGTGAATTCTAGGGTTGCTGATTGCTTCATTTCAGTTGCTGGTCTGTTATATCAGTCATAGATAAATGCAGATTTGTGAGGAGTTTGAGTCCAGAGAGGTTTGTCAAGCATTGAGGAAGTCTTACAAATTATTGCAGCATTGAAGAACTTGGATTACTAGGCTTTGGCAAGCATTCTAACATATTGTAAGCTGATTAGTAGTACTATCAACAATTCTCCTCTCTATCTTTCTCTTACTTTATTGTACTTCCCGCTGAATAAGTGGAAGAGGCTGGCTTGCCGCCTATTTACATTCTGAGTTGCATTGTAATTCCTTGGTATCTCCGCCTTATGGTAGCTCCATTTCCACCTTGGGATGGAAAGCACATTCTAGGCGTTGAGTTACTTTTAGCATTATCATTTGATTTGTAATTTCCTTTCTTAGTATCTCCGCCTTATGGTAGCTCCATTCCCACCTTGGGTTGGAAAGCACATTCTAGGCGTTGAGCTTACTTTCAGCACTGTACTTCTTTCCAGTTGATACTGACGACCCTCTTGCCATATGACAGCATCATTCTCATCTCGAGATTGAGTGCGCATTCTTGGCAAAGAGTTACTTGCAAACTGCTGGTTTGGGTTTGTGCTAACCTTAACGGGTGCTTCTTGGTTGATGTGTTCTTGAAAAAATTGAAAAAATTGGTCCATTCTTTACAATAATGTTGATTATCTATTGTCACCTGTACTAACTGGCATCAACTTGAAGACTTCAGTCAAGAATACTGACCCTCCAGAAATAATACGGCACCCTTTAGGAGACTATTATTCACTGTAAATGCACAGTCAGCTAGATTAAATCTGCACTTTCAGTGTTTGACTCTATACTACCAGGATTGGATACTTAACACCACCCAATTGATGAAAATCAAAACCCAATAACACATTCTGTCCAATGTTCATAAACGCTTTTTTTAAGCATTGTAACACCTCTCTAAACCCAGGCTGGTAAGATAGTATTTTGATGTTGATTTAATATTTTAAATGTTAAATGTTGTTATAATGAGATTAGACATTGATGGTTATGTGAAAGGTTATCATGTTTAGCTATTATTCTGGATTACAAGCTTATACGATTATGGACAGGAAAGGGATGATGTCGTAACACTCGTATCCTAGAGGCTTACGATACCATGACCCTCTTCTTGATGATTGATGTTACTTTGACTATATGATATATGTTATATGCACATGTACTTTGACGTGTAATTTGAAGTGATGCAGGTACTGAGTATCGACTCCACCTAGATCCACAGGCTTGAGCGTACTCCTATTCCCCGATGGTGGTTACTGGAGATAGTCATAGGCCAAATGTCCCCTACCCTAGCCCACTATGCCCTGTTAGAGCAGTGTTTCCTTGTTGATATTTTACCGTCTGGTTACCTGATGGTAATGTCCGGAGCACCTTTCAGCCGTATGTCCAGCGCACCTTTCAATTGCATGTGGTTTACCAGTATGTCTCATTGAAGTATTTTGTTATGGTTTACGTGAATGTGTTATGAGGCCATATATTTTGGTTGTCAGTGTTATGATGTGTTTTCATTGGCATATTTTCGTTGTTTCATATATGGTATTTCATTGTGTTTAATTGATTTTATATTTGAATGGTTTTATTTATGAGATTTTAAATATGTTATTTTAAATGATTTTTATTGATCATTCGGGGGATGATACATTTCATTTAGTAATTTTAAATGATTTTATTAATCCATCTTGTGAGCTCTCATAGTCTTATTTAAATTTTATTTGGGGGCTTTATGTATTTTAACGTGTGGATTTAAATTATTACTTTTATATGAAATAAAGAATATTGTATAATTAGTGATTTTAATTAATTGCTTTGGAGAGCATTAATAGTTTGTTTAATAAAATGATTTATTTCATTTTTATTGTGTTGAAGAGTTAGTTAAAAACAAAAAAGGGGCAGCCTTGTTTTGAATATATTTACTTGTATTCTTTTGTTTTGAGAGAGTTATTAATCCATCTTGTGAGCTCTCATAGTCTTATTTAAATTTTATTTGGGGGCTTTATGTATTTTAACGTGTGGATTTAAATTATTACTTTATATGAAATAAAGAATATTGTATAATTAGTGATTTTAATTAATTGCTTTGGAGAGCATTAATAGTTTGTTTAATAAAATGATTTATTTCATTTTTATTGTGTTGAAGAGTTAGTTAAAAAAAATAAGGGGCAGCCTTGTTTTGAATATATATACTTGTATTCTTTTGTTTTGAGAGAGTTATCTTTTTAGAGAAGAAAATATAAAAGGGAAGAAAGTTTTATTTTGTAGGAGTTATTCTTTTGGAAAGGAAGAAAATATTTGTTTTGGAAGGGGAAGGAAAAACCCCATGAATTGGGCAGCAGAGTTTGGAAGAAATGTGGAGAAGAAATTTGTGGGCATCTGATTGTTGGTCTCAGCATACCATTTCCTTCTTGCTGTCATATTTTGGAACCCAGCCGTGCCTTTTATTCAGAGCAATCTTTTTTTTCAGTTTTGGGGCAATATTGAGGTATTTTTCTGTGGTTCTTGAATCCTTGAACTTCTGGTGGTTTTGAATGTGATTTAGTTTGGGAATGGTAAGCTTTGTATTTCCTTATAACAGATTTATTCTTTTGATTCAATTTTGTGAATGCTTTGGGAATGTAGAATGTTTGTTTTGGACTCGATTTGTTGCTCTGTAGTTTTCTTATGGCAGATTTTTGTTCATTTCCAGCAAATATGAAATGGGTTGTTGAACAAAATCTGATTTATGGGTTCTTTCATATTCTTCATTTTTGCCCCATTTGTAAAAACGTGTTTTTCTTTGCTGCTCATTATCCCCTTGCTAAAACGAATTTTAAAGGTGGATTTCATGTAGAAATGTCAAGATCTCAACTAGGTCTTTGGCAGATTTTAATTCTAAGCACTTTCATTTTTGCCCAAATTTGTGCCTACTTGTAAAATGACGTTTTTGTTGCTGTTTTTTTACCACATGTTAAAAATGTAAAATAAAATTGGATTCCATGTAGAAATGTCGAAATATTAACTGGGTCTTTGTCCGATTTTTAATTCGGACACTTTCATTTTCCATATTTTTGCCCAGCCATGCATTAAATGACGTTTTTCAGTACAGCACCTTGTTTTTTGTTAAAAACTTGGAAACCAAAGGTGGAATCCATCTAATAACATCAAAATCTAAACTGGGTCAAACTTAGATTTTTAATCTAGGCACTTTGAATTTCTATTAAAAAAAATTATGCCCTTTTTTCATTCCTTCGAGCTACAGCTGGAATCCATGTTTTGTGCCTCTATCACTTAGTGGTTTTAACTATTTTAAAGATGGTTTTACGAAATGATTTGATTAGGTTATTACTAATTATATGATTGGTTTCTTTTATGAAATTAATGGTGAATGTTTGAAGGGTGTGTAATCTACTTGTTGGCATTTGTGATCAGTTGTTTAAATGATTTAGCAGCAATGTTGCTTGGCTGTTTTAAATGGTTTTTATGATGATCTTAGTGGCTTTTCATTGTTTTATGTTTGCTATGGATTCCTCGTGTGGTTGAACGAGAAGGCCTATCCGTCTGTAGGGCGTTGAGTTATCCGTCTGCAGGGCGTTGATACGGGCATAATTGAGTCTCTTCGTCTGTATGAGAGGTGTACCTAGTTCCGTGTGGTGCCATCCCTTCGAGCACGCATGATAACACTCCATCCGATCTGCACTCTAGTACCTCGTACCTTAGTAGTCGTGAGTAGTACCCGACATGTTATTGTATGAGCATTTACGTGTTGTGATATTGGCTTTAATGCATTGTATTCCATGTTTGCTCCGTGTCTGATGTGAGTGTTGGCCATATGTTCCCTTGCCTTGTTATTTCTGCTTGAGCCTTGTGACTACCTCTGAGCACGATGGGGTGGCCTCTTTTGAGTCCACATGTAGGGAGGCATTGCCACCGCCATTGGGGACCGACGTACAGGTTATTGGAGCACTAGTTGGAGTCGATCCCTCTTGTACTTGTCTTATATGTTGATGTATTTTATTTATTGGTATGCCTTTGTACACTTATATATTCTTTTATGTATATTGTACTCGCTTGAGAGTGAAAATGTAACCATATAAATTAATGAGAAGAAATGTGATGTTTTACATTTGGCTTATGAGTTCCGGTGTTGGTATCAGACTCGCTTGTATTTTGATGATCATTATAGTTTTTCCTTCATTAGTTTTCATACAAAAATTAGATCTTGGTTGTATTTTTCCTTCATGTTTTAGTCTGCAAAAGTTTCGGCGCATTGGCGCTTTCTGTTTGTTGTTTTGTGTCACTACTGCGAGGTTCCGGAGCAACAGGTTCTGAAGCAGGAAGTTCCGGAGCAGCAGGTTTTGGAGTAGGAAGTTCCAGAGCAAAATTTTTGGAGCTATTATGTTTGCTCTTATTCAGATTTTCTCTTGAGGGTGGATTAGTCCTCTCCTTTGGGTTGTGTTCGGCTATGCTTGGCCATGTATGTTGTTGATTTATTGTATTGTAAACTGTTTTTTGTGTAAGTTATTCTTTATTTTATCAAAAAAAAATTATCTTGTCCTCTTTTGGCTCTTACCCTTCGGGGTTGCGTAGCGGGATGTTACAAGCATGGTTTAGCAATATGGCTATCTGCAACAGTACGGCCTGAATAATGAATTTCCACTAGCCAGAACTCAAGTATTTTAGTTACAGACCTGGTTGAATAGCTAAATAAGTGAGAGTATAGATAAATACCCATAACCACACTCAGCTCCCATCTGCCTTGTCAACAATTCATGGTGTACGGCCAGAATTCACAGTACGGACAGCTAGGAAGTACAACTGCATCCAAAATTATATTAACCACGGCAAGATTGGTTTTTAATGCTCAGATGTATTTACAGGTTAATAGAAATCACTGTGCAAACACCCAGAATCAACTTAACTTCTACTCAGCAGATTTATGCAACTATGTAGTATGGCCTGTTGCACTCCCTAGTACAGACGATAAAGAAATAACTCCAGCAATGTTTTAATGAGCCAAAAGTAATACTATATCCTTCCATATAATCACCTATTAAGATTAAAGTGTTCTTAATAGACCACACACCTTTAACTTTCTTAGTAAATTTCAATGTATGGCCTGATGATGAACGGCCTCCAAATAAAAATAATGGACCAAAATTAAAATAATTTTAATGCATTAAAACTATTGCACAATCCATTAATATTCATTAAAAACATAACCATATTCAAACTAGCCTCCAATCATCTTCTATGAATTAAAATGCAAGAATCTGGCACTTTCTAGAAATGCACAGACCAACCAAGAAAAAAATTTGCAAATCTTCGAAAAATGTAACTCAACACCCAGGAAACATCTTCCAGTTTCAAAGGTGTTATTCTTAATGGAGGTTTTCGTCTCCAAAAAGTTTTGTGGTTCAAACTGCAAAAATCCTCTCCAGCGAAAATTCCAGCATATCCAAAATAAAAGCCAAACTTTGTTTTCTGCCTTCTTTCCAAATGTAACTGCCCACCTTTCTTGAAATTCACCTTTTTTTCTTTATTCTATTGATTTAAAATTTCATTTCACTAAAAGTTCTCCAAAAAAAAATATTTTATTCACCTTTTAATGAAACTCACCTTATAACTCCCTTTTTGCAAAAATTAAATTAATGCTAAGTTAAATAATAATTTTAACTTAGGAACTTTAGCGTTAAATTAATTAAAACATTTACCTTCATATTTTGAGAGGGGACATTACAATCCTCCCTCCCCAAAATTGTTTTCCCCAAGCAATTTCAACTTTGGATGCTGCAAGATTTTCTCATTCTCCCAAGTAGCATCTTCAACTGGTAGGTTTCTCCATTTCACAAGGTCTTCCCTGATGATCCTCCTTCTAAGGGTATGCTCCCTGATATCAATAATAGGCACACAACCACAAGGAAGGGGGCTACGTCCCGACCCTATCGCTCAGCTGCAAGGATTTTCGCCCTTAGCTAGCTCGCAAGACTCAATCCAAATTGTGTGATCGATATCCAAAAACAACCATTGCAGGTGTATAAATACTAATCGAGATGCCTCCTCAAATTGAGTTGGCCAGAGATGCATACAAATTTAAATGTTATTATAAATAATTTAAATTTTATATTATTATTTAATATTTAATATTATCATTATTATTTAATATTGTCCTGCTGGAGATAGGTCCCAAATTGGGGACATGACACTTTCTTAGTAAATTTCAATGTACGGCCTAATGATGTATGGCCTCGAAATAAAAATAATGGACCAAGTTTAAAATAATTTTAATGCATTAAAAACCATTGCACAATCCATTAATATTCATTAAAAACATACCCATATTCAAACTGGCCTCCAATCATCTTTTGTGAATTAAAATGCAAGAATCTAGCACTTCTTGGAAATGCACAAACCAGCCAAGAAAAAAAATTGCAAATCTTCAAAAAATGTAACTCAACACCCAAGAAACGTCTTCCAGTCTCGAAGGTGTTATTCAAAATGAAGATTTTCGTCTCCAAAAAGTTGTGGTTCAAACTGGAAAAATTCTCTCCAGTGAAAATTCCAGCATATCCAAAATGAAAGCCAAACTTTGTTTTTAATTTTTTGCCTTCTTTCTAGAAGTAATTGCCCACCTTTCTTGAAATTCACCTTTTTTCTTTTTTCTTTTGATTTAAAATTTCATTTCACTAAAAGTTATCCAAAAAGATATTATCTTATTCGCCTTTTAATGAAACTCACCTTATAACTCCCTTTTTTGCAAAAATTAAATTAACTTTAAGTTAAATAATAATTTTAACTTGAGAACTTTAGCGTTAAATTAATTAAAACATTTAGCATCATATTTTGAGAGGGACATTACAACCCCATTCTGTAATTTTTTCTTGTGAATAAGAAACAACATTTGATAAATAAATAAATGGCAATTTTAGTTATGTGCAAAATATGATACAAGCTTTGGGGTTCATCCCATGTGATAAAAGATCCTTGACTGGTTGGGTTCATAGATTTAGATTTGGGCAAGTTCAGTTGATGACAGAAAATCCACTTCTAGATATGTTTGTAGCCTTGGCACAGGTGTAGTCACATGGACCAGCAAGAAGCAACAGGCAATAGCTCTTTCCTCGACAGAAGCAAAGTATCGAGGAATAGTAAAAGTAGCATGTGAGGCAGTATGGCTTCGAATGATGCTTTCAGATATGCACATGTCTCAAGTAGGGCCTTCACCTTTGTATTTCAAGGGGTGCTAAAGCTTGCCAAGAATCCAGTCTTCCATAAGCATACCAAACATGTGGAACTTCATTGTCATTTCATCAGGCAACTTGCAGAAGATGGATCGGTGATGTTGCAGTACTATCCAACTGAGGATCAAACAATAGACATTCTTACCAAGTCTTTGGGTCTTGACAAATTTGTCAAATTTCAGGATAAGCTTGGTATAGTTAGTAGATTGACCATTAAGGGAGGGTAGTAAAGTAATATCGTAATATTTAGTTTATAACAGTCAAGTAAGTCCTTAGGATAGACTTTAGGAATATTCTTTTATTCTTTTAGTTAAATTCTTATCCTTTGTTTTATTAGTTGTTGCTCTTATCCTTTACAAATAAAGCTTTTGTAACTCTTATTCAAGGAGACTTTCACTCCTTAGTTTAATATCGGATATCTTGGTAATCATTTTGTGTTTTATTTTTCGTTATAGTGACAAAAAAGGAATGTCCATTGGTTACCACCAAGACACTTCAAGTCTTTGAAACATTTATGAAATGTGTTGCAATAATAGGAAACACCACGAGGACATTGAAGTTGGAGACATCCCTAGACCATCCCAAGGATGGCCAAATGACCCTAACGACAAGGCAAGTTGTTATAATGTTCTTAAAAAATAAAATTCATAACATTAAAAAAAGACAGTTAAATATATCATGGCAAAACCATGACAAGAGTGTCATACAACTCTCTCTCTCTCTCTCAACAATAGTGCTCAAACTACCATCCCCAAAATGTCATGGGACATAGTTATATACGTGATACAGCTAGATCCAAATAGAGCTAATAGTTTGCGATATTGTGCTATACTCCACCAACCATATCAAATCGTTTTGCATCTTTGAATCAAACATCTCCACCCTATCTATATAAGGGCATATAGGACAAGAAGAGGGAGAAGGTGAACTTCAAAACAAATGTGACTATTTTATTTTTTAGTTTAAAGATTGACCATGAGACAAAACAATTCCTTAGTTGTACCAAAATTCAAACCATGTGCTTGGGCTAAGTGGCAAGAGCCTATATGAGCTTTATTATAACTTCTTAAAATTGAATAGGTAATAGGTATACAAGGAGAAATATGTGGAATATTCACATATTACATAAAAAAAAAAAAAAACAGAAATAGGATGGTTGAGAATAGGTAGACAAGTGATGGAAAATAATTACTAGGGAAATGTATGTAAAGACATATCCCTACATGGTGACTCTTGATAGCTTAGAGATTCAATTAGGTTTATAGCAAAGGTACTTAACTAATTTTGTCTTCTTTAGCGTTATAGCTGTTAAAAACATCAGTTCAACTTTGTTGCATTGATTCTTCAATTGCCAATTGGCTTACAATTTATCACTCCTTACCATTTGTATTCTTCAATTTAAGTAGAAAAAACTAGCTCAATCGCTCCTAAGGCTTGCTAGAATAATCTTAAAAGTCATCTCTTCCTTGTAACATGGGGCTCTCACAATTACCTAGATTATACATCTCATCCACACTTGTACCTTGACTCCTCTATGATTCTTATATAGAACAATGTCTCCAAAGGTCCTTATATTCAGCAGATAAACCACTTAATAAAATTTTGATGATCTAAATCATTACTTTTGCATATTAGCTTAATTTGTTTGATGATACTAACTTCCCTACATACAATGAACTTTTAGTTTATGCTTCAGATATATTTTTAAACCTTCAGCATAGAAGAGTCAACACCAATATCACCACTACTCATTGCGATATGTATGAATGGTCAATTACTTGTTACAACTCATTCTACAAGATTTCTCTTAGTGGAATAACTATACTGCAATTGGGATTTTTGCTTTCACTAAGATTTGTCTCTCAACCTTTTCCGTAGCATTCTTCCAAAATTCCTAACATCGTCTCTTTCGTAATGGATGATATCTGAGCTTTGCCTTGTGTCTTTAAGTCCAGAAGTTATTCAAAAAGGATTATATATTTTCCAACAACGATGGCTTAATTGGGTATATGAGTGTCATCTCCATCAATACTATTAATAATAGTTTATTAATTATTATACATTAGAAGATCCACCAAGATACATCTGCCATCAAGTTTTTTAATTTCTTCCCCAAGTTCAGATCCACCATTCAAATACGAGTAGATTGGTCTCCCCTACCAACGACAAATAGCTGCTCCTTGACACACAAAATAAGAGCTTCTTCAGACTAAACATTCATCTATTTATTTTTATTATTTTCAATGCACTTAATATCTGCACAGGAACTCATTATATTTCCAGCCTCCTTCATTTTCTTTGTTCATTGCTCCTCAGTGCCATTTGCAAGTGATGCTTTCCAGTTTTCTTCCGAAATTTAAATGGAAAATGACATGCAATTTCTTTTCTATTTGTTGTTACTTCCATGTGTAAGCATGCAAAATCAGAATAAAAATAAGAATTGAAAACAAAATTAAAAAATCATTATTCCAATCCCAATGCAAACCTTTGATAGAGCATTATGTGGATATGCTCTTGATTTCAGTACTGGCATGTCCATTTGTAGTTCGGATAACATCTATTTGCTCAAACCAGCCAGGATCATTATTTTTTGAAAAATGAGGGATTGATATCAATTAATAGGATTTTAAGGAGACAGATGAACAGCTAGGATTTGATCTTAGATTGAGAGCTTATCCCATTAAAGGTGGAGTGGATGAGGATAGGTGGCAGCTATTACTAGTTAATTAATTGATTTTATGGATTTATTTATTCATTTTGCTCAAACAGTTAACTGATTTGATTTATTTTTTTGATTTATCATTATTTATTAAATTAATTGTGGACAATGGATTATTTTATTGTTTTGGATATTTGTGGGAAAATGATTTTTTAATTAATTAACTAATAAAAGATTATTTAATCAATTTAATTTTGATTAAAGTGGATTAGATAATGATTAATTTAATAAGTGAATGTTGTTAGGCATTGAGGTAGGCGTGGTAGTATGGAAAATATGTTAGCAAGATTTCAGTGTCTACACCATGAGTGCTAGGAAATATTCTTGTGGTTCCACCTTGCTCTTCTTTAATTCTGTTGGCCGCCATAGCATTTCAAGTTGTGACCACACTTTGTTGTTACCCAGTACGCTTTGCATGTTGCATAATCCTTTATGCCCAAACATCAGGCTTCTTCATAGAATTCCACTTTCTAGCTTATTGACTGTTTCCTTTCAAAATGAAAATAAAACAATGTGCCCCTTGATAGCTTCAACATCCCACATTATAAATTTTGTGCATGTAGGAGGTTACAAGCTCAGTTCCTATTACAGAATAATAAGGGTCATGAATTGTGCCTTATTGGACCTGTTGCTTGCCGGTATAGTTATATTAATAAACATAACATGGATTGAAAATAATACAGAGAATTTCCCCTATAATTTGGCAGCATAAGCCATTTTAGGGTTCAAGATGCTAACATTTACTCATATTGATCCTCTCATGCCCACACTACAAATAAATACATGCATATATGTAACATTGAATCATATACAAATACATAAACATCTATACATGTGTAACAGTAATTGAAAACACTCAGAATAATATCTCCTAGGTTTCAGTCCCTCTCACCACAATAAGCCAACCCACTACCTTGATAAATATAAGGCAAGGTTGTGGGGTAATAACTCTGGCATACAACACTTTAGTTTAAATGGGTATGCTCAAGCATGTATAAGGTTCAAAATTTAAATGTAGCTAAAATTTTCTCCATGCAAATATGGTTGAAGCTTACCTTACACTGCTATAAAGATGGCCCATAACCTAAACCAAAGTTTACCAAGCAAATGCACACATACCACCAACCATTCATAACTTCTTACTCAATGAGTTAAATAATAAAAAAGATATACTGTATTATTGATCAAATCTGGTACAAGCAACTCATCAATGTCTCAACTCTTGACATCTCTCTTGTTAACATCTTACCCACTAACGTCTCATTGCCACCAAGAAATATCACACAACCAAAATGGACCAAACGGATGAAAAAGCAAGGAAAAATACAAAGCAGGGAAGTGGTTGAGGTTAGTCTATTAAGAATCCATGTATTTGTTAATTCTTGAAAAGTAGATACAATGCTTGACACCACATTCTAGAGTTTAGTTAGTGAATGATAAGTCAAAATCCAGAGAGTTAAGAGTTCAGTGTAAACCTTGATTCCAGGCTTGCAATAATTTTCTCCATCTTTATAAAGAGGAATCCCAAACCTATCAATCCTTAAACTATCGTGCACTATAAATTTCCACACATAGGCAACTACTCTTTCTTTTAAGCCTTCCACACCTCTTAGGACAGAGCTTCCCCCCTATGCATTCACATGTTGGGATAGGGGGGACACAAGGATGTGGGGACGAGGTTTTAAGGATGGCAAAAGAATTCTTGAAACTCAAGGACGATGGGGAGATAGCTATTTAAATTTTCAAATTATTTAAACACACTAAAAGCAGTTGTAATTTCAAAAAGTGAATATGATGTGGTGTGTAAGGAAACAACTTGCACAATAGAAGAATATAATAGGAAATATGCTGCAAATACTTGATAAGAATATAGAATAACAAGCCACTTCAAGGGGTAAACCTCCAAATATCTCCAATGAGAACACAATTCACAATCTGCTCTTCAAATAGCATTCATTGCCTCCTATATATGCCCTACTTATGCCTCAGATATCACCCAAGCCAACTGAGATCCACAAATATAACACCTAGGCCAACCTTATTAACTAGATAATAATATAATAATGATCATATGACTTAATTAAGTGTTAAGGTAGCCACAAACTAACTACCCATAACCCAATACACACTGCAAGATTAAGGGCATCACATGCCTCCCCTCTTTAGAGTAGCATTGTCCTCAGTACTAAACAATTACAAATGTTTCTTCACAAAATACTCATCTTCCCATGTAGCATCTTCAACTAGTAAATTCTTCCATTGAATGAAATTCTCAATGATTGATTGAGATCCCAACTTTGGATCCAAAATGACTCTTCCTTCTTTATCTAGCTCCCATAACATTTTTTAGGGTGAAACTTTCTGTTCATTGGCCTTCACTAAGCTAGAGATATGGAAGATTGGATGTCACTTTAATAACTTAGGTAGCTCCAACTTGTATGTTGTACTGCTAGTACTCTATGAACCCTTACAAGGCCCATATAAATTGGGTTCCCTCTTGGAATCCAATGTCTAGTGTTTCACAAAAAACTTATATGGATTTTGTTGGTACCAAATATAGCTATTTGCTAATCTCACCTTATTGTGTGCATGAAAGTGCGAAGTGATGTATGGTGGTGGGTTCTTTGTTAATGGAAGGGCTTGACCTTGATCACTCTTGGGAGACCATCTTGTTGGCATTTCCCCAAAAACTGTAACTACTTGCAAACTAGATGATGGAAGAATCTTTTGTTACACTTCCAATGTTAACAATTGAGCCACACCTCTATCCACATGTTGTTTAGGCAAATTTTGCATGTGGCACGAACTTACTCTTTGTGGACTCTTTACATGCAATCCTCTTAGCTCATATTTTCTACCCTTTAAGCAGAAACACATGAATAGTTCCTAGAAATCCATCTCTATTGTGCCCAAAGTAGTGAGCCATTGGACACCCAAAACGTTGTTTGTGCTGACGACCATGAGTATGGCAAACATAGGACAATCTATCATGTAGTCTCCCATAGTGAACTTAATGCTATGGCATTTTCCTGAATTATTGGCTATACCCCCATTTGCAATCATAACCTAAAATTTTGGGGTTGGGTAGATAAAACAACTTAATTGTTGATGAAGTTACGCATAGTCCCTAAGTCGATCAATACAATTACCTATTGTTTCAAGAAACCTTTACCTTGAGAGTTTGTGGGTTGCTAGTACCTGACAATGCATGACAAGAGATAGTTGAGTGGACATGTTCTACCACCACTACACCCTCTTCTTCATCCATTTCTTCCTCACAAGTACCCTCAATGTAGAATAGTTTTTCCTCAACACATTTATGTCTTTTATTGTATTTTCCATCACAATTGAAACATAACCCTTTTCTCCTTTTCTCTTCAATTTGTTGAAGTGTCGATCTCATATGTTGAGGAAATGATGATGTAGAGGCCCTCCAATCTCCCTTGTTAGGGAATTCCTCCACTCTATTAGCCAAAAAATTTCTTCTTCCTGCCTTGCCATAATCAGTTTGGGATGTAGAACTTGGATAGAACATGTGTACCTCATATTTGATGTGGTCCTTTAAACCCCCTAGGAATAATTCCTTCATATTTTCCTCTGTGATATTATCCACTCTTAAAGACAAAGTTTGGAATTGATGAATATAAAACTAGTACGTTGGTTAAAGTGGCTATCCATAAGATTATCTCCATAATATATAGTGTGTTCCTCTTGAAAAATAGACCATGTAACAACACATCCCTTCTTTTTATTTTCTTCACATAGCCAATGATACCAAATGAATTGGTCAAGTTCCAAGATTAATGAAATTATTTCTACCTTTTGTTGATAACGCACATGGTGAACATCAAAGAATT
>VDFB02357816.1:0-10402 GCA_007258455.2 Sequoia sempervirens | reverse complement strand
TACTTTCCAAAATTTCTAGGGGAAGCATGGCCAAAATTTTTCTTTTTAGGAAGTCCCCACTTAGAAAATTAGTAAAAAATCAAATATTCAATAAAAAATTATCAGAAAAATCATGCATCAACTAGATACCGTTAGCTAACTTCTGACTATAGTGATTTGAAAAATACTACAAAATTTTTACCATGCTAGGGTCGTACAAGAGTTGCTATGTTATGTTTTTTTCCTCGACAAAATAGCACCACTTGTGTACATCCCTTTTGAACCCCTTAATCTCAACCATTTTCAAAATAAATTAGTAACATAGAAAGTAGACTCAGAGAATTTGATCCTTGTTTTTGTTCCATTCAAAATTTTGAGTGTAACTATCCTCAATTTCATGTCCAAGGTCAGCATTTCCTAATTTCAGAAAAAAAGTGGCCACTTAAGCCCCCTTTTTGGGAACCATCTTGGTGCACTTACCCTATTGTTTGAAAGAAGTTTGTCAATGCTGTCATTTTCTTACACCATGGTACCTTCCCTAGTAGGAGAGTTTTTAGGAGAGCAAAAAACTAGATGTTGATGACATTCAAAGGTGGGTTCTTCTAAACTAACTTCATCACAATTAAGGAGCTTATCAATGGCTAGATATTTTTGTGTTTCAATGATGGAATTTTATTTTTCAATAATTTTTTCCTCATGATTCTCATTGATTGGATATTGTAACACCATAATATCTTCTTCACCACTAGGAGATATTTTAGGAGAGAGGGAAATTTGATTGTTGTCCATAATTTCATCTTTTTTCTCTAAGGTCTCATTCTCTTGTCTCATAATATCTACCCTCGTAGGAGAGATTTTTGGAAAGTGATAAACAAGAGGTTCATCACATTTCATGGTTAGATTTTGTAAAGTAGCTTCATCACAAGTAAGGGAGGCATCAAGAGAAGAGAAACTACGAGTTTCATGCTTATCGATGATTGGAATTTTTTGTTCAAATAAGTCTTCCCAAATGGTAGGGGCATCAAGAAAGGGAGGAAGAAGAATCTCATGAGTCTCAATAAGGATATCTTCTAACACTAAACTATCTTCTTCATGTGTAGAAGAGATATTAGGAGAAGAAAAGGTTTGATTGTCATGATTATCTACAATTATATCTCCATGTCCTATAATTTCCTCCCAAGTAGGAGAGGTAGGATTGTCATAGCTCTCAATTATTAGATCTCTAAATATCAACATATCCTCCACAAAAATGTGTTTTTCATGATCATTGGTGATTATATCCTTATTCACTAGAGCATTCTCACAAGTAGGGGAGGTGTTGGGTGATGAATGGAGACTAGGTAAAGTAGTGGCCATGATCTCATATCACCAAGATACCTTCATCACTAGTAGGAAAGGTATTGGGAGGAGAACAATTATGATTGTCATGATTCTCAATGCTTGCATTCTCTTGTATAAAAGCTTTAGTGGATGATCTAGGTGAGATGAAGTCATCAAGGGCTTCATCTAACATATCCAAGTCATCTCTACTAAAGGGTTTAAATGATATGCTAATGTTACCATTTTTTGTTTGTTTTTGACAAAGGGTAAAATGGGTTTTATAGGGACCCGAAACCACGGAGTTTACAAAAATAAGGAAAGGAAACGAAAGTCCAACAGAAAACACCAGCTGCCATAAAGGAAAAGGACGGAGCAAATAGCAGCCAACCGTAATAGACCAAAAAGGTCAAGCAAAAAAGGCCAGTAGAGTAGACAACAAAAAACCAGTCGCAACTAACCCAGAGTCTTGAGGACAGGCTCTATCTCTGCCTCCAAATTCTGCATGTCATGGACTCTCTTTTTAAAAATTTGAATCATCTTCGGAGTGGGGGGGACTTTCTCTTTTGATTGGCTCTGGTTCTCTTTGATATGCTAGCATCATTTTCCTGGCTTTCATCATTGGTCTCCTCCAAGTCCACCACCAGAGACCCCTGTTGGGCTCTGTTTAACTTCTCGGTCATAGCATTAATTATAATGGCATTGTGTCTAGCCATTCGGTTGTTTTGCTCTACGACAATTTTGATGGTGTTCCTAATATTCTCAACCTCAATTTCAATCTTTTTGTTATTGTCAGTGTGGTTCTCAGTTTCTTTTTTGAGACCATGATCTCCTCAATCCACATCTTTCTTTTCAATCGCAGCAATTTTGGCTCCCAGCTCTTCCAATTTGCTTTGAAGGGCCCAATTTTTTATCTTTAACTCATTAATTTCATTGAAAGTCCATTATGAAAATTTGAAATGGGAATTAGCATTAGTTTTGGCTAAATTCAGAACATCCAAAGTGGGATCCCTTCCAGTGTTTAAACATGTTTTTTCAAGGTCAGGAATAACAGGGGAACCATCTCTAGTAGATCTTTTCAACAACGGCTCGGCACTTGACTCATTATTATTGGCACCAGACGCCTCAGATTCAGGGGAATCTTCGGAATAGGAAACAATATTTTTAGCCCGGGGGTTCTTATCAACATTACTGGTCTTGAAGGAGGGGCTTCCCGGATCAAACTCAACACGAGCCTTATCAGAAAAAGGGATAGGGTTTTTTTTGCCAGAAAGGACAGCATGCGGGCTAAGGACAGTTTTGGCTAGACTTAGATTGGGAAAATACTCTGAACAACTGGGCTCAGTGTCATCTTCCTCAGAATCAAGAAGGGTTTCCAGCTTAGTAGGGATGAGAAAATTTTGATAATGCTCAACTATCAACTTAATTAGCCCTGTATGCAGGATAGGGAATATTCTAGGGTTTTTCTTATGATCATCCAAGCTTTTCCTAAGAGAATAGAAAAGATAATAGGGGAGCGAAACCCTTACCTTGTAGTGGAAGTGATTGAGCATAGCAAAGTGATAGCCATAGACCCTCATGAAGCTCATGTCCACCGTAATGTACTCCATGATTACTCGTAGGACCTTTCTCCAAAGGGCTTTTATGGTGTCAGCTTCAAAGTAGTTAGCAATTTTCACAAGATTCAGCCTTTCTTTTTCTTTTTTAGGAAATCTGATAACGGCATCGTCAGAAAAAACCATGTCCCTAAAGAACTTATTTCCATTAGTTGACAAGCCCGTCACTTCGGCAATCAAATTTTCATTGAGCTCCACATTCCTACCAAACAAGGTAAGGTTTCCATTATTCTAGTTTTTCTCAAAAAGGTTCGTAGCCGCCTGATTGGAACCATGGAGCTTCTCCAGGAAAGGAAGTAACCTACCGCTTTTAACTTTATTCCAAACCTTAACATTTTTGGTGTGCATCTCATAGCTGTCCAGCTCGATTCTTTTCCTTTCTCCACCCATCTTGACCAACACAGTGGGGCAGACATAGACGAAATCTTTACTAAAACTAGCCCCGCCAAATCTGAGAACCCACAAAGTGTGCGACGTTTCCTTGCAGACTAAGCCTCTGAGCTTGGTCCCATACAATCTAATGATTGTGATGTGAAAGATCCAACCTATCCTCATTAAAGGGATGACACGCCTCTTGTCCATGTGATTTACCATAATTCAATAAAGCGCAAAAATTAGAACTTAGATCACTAACATTAAGCCAGGTGTGCGAATCATTACTCCTAACTCCTTCATTAGCAAAAAAATCCACAACAGCATTAGCTTCTCTATAAGCATGTGATATTTTAACTTTATCAAACTTAGCCAAGGTCAAGATGGTGTCATCGACCCAATATTTTATTGTCCATGAGGGGGGAGACTTGCCACGGAGGCAATCAATTATATTTTTGGAGTCATCTTCCAGCCAAAGATTCTTAAAGTTAAGACTTTGAGCTAAATTTATAATATGATAAGTGCCAGCAGCCTCCTCCAAATTATTGGTTTGGGAACTGAGAGGAGAGGTCGTCGCTCCAAGGAAATTGCCAAAGGAATCCCTTATGACTCCACCACAACCCGCCGCCCCAAGATTACCTTTAGCCGCACCATCAAAGTTAGCTTTGACCCATCCATTAGACGGAAAAGACCAACGAATACCCTCTCTGTTCTTTTTAGCTTTCTTAGGAGCACAGGGAAATTCAAGGCTAATATTCCAATCCTTAGAAACTATAAGGTCATAGGACGAATTCACTGCTTTCTCAGAAAAGCAAACCTTCTGTGAAAAAACATTGACATTTTCCTTCAAGAATGTAACAATTTTATCAAAGACTATATCCACAAAAGCTTCTTTATCTCTGTAAATTCAATTGTTGTGTTCTTTCCAAAGACCCCAAGCAACATGAGGGAAAGATAAATCCCATAAGAGCCTGATCAAAGTATTTTTAGTTGGGGCTTTCCATTGAAGGAAGAAGTCTTCAATGGATGAAGGAAAAACCCAAGAAAGATGCCATAAACTGATAATTTTTTTCCAAATAGCAGCAACAAATGAGCAATGAAGGAACAAATGACACACAAATTCGGACTCCATCTTACAAAGAAAACATCTGTTAGGTATTTGAAATCCACATTTGCTAAGGTTGCCAATCATGAGCACCTTGTTTTGGAGAAGGATCCAGAAAAAATGTTGATTTTAGGGATCAAATGTTTGAACCAAGCCTTCAACCAGAACGGAGGAGATTCCTGAGATGAAGTAATCCTGGCAAAAGCAGATGAAACAGAATAATTGCCTGAGGGTTCGTCAAACTAGACAAGACGATCATCCAACTAGTTAGAACAAAGTCTAATAGCTAGCAAAGAAGACTGAATAGGAGCAAGAGTCTGACTAACTAGAAATAGATCCACCCATTTACCATTCACTCTATAGTCTTCGGTGATCCCATAATAGTGGTTTACAATTTTGGCCAAACTGACACTAAATTATTATTTTTAATTAAATCTTCAAATTCGGCACCTATAGCTGCTAAACCATGAGGAATTTGAAGATGGTACAAACTAGAGTCTCATCAAATTTTGTTTGTAGATTCTAAAATATTTTTTCAAAATTTTTGGAATCAAATTGCACTTCTTTCCATCTCCCATGAAAATTGATTTTTCTAAAACAACATTTTTAAAAAGTGACGACAATCGTGATAACATATAACTTTTTTCCATGAAGGATAAAATTATATTTCAAATTTAGATTTATAACTTTGATATCTAGTGCTTCCACTTGGTTAGATAGGTTTTATTGAATATTTTTCCTTAACCAAGTTTCAAAGTCAAACTAATTACAATTCGCATACGATCAGATAATGCGTAACTTTTTGTATATGTCAAAATTTTATTTTATTTTTTGTTGGATCAAGGATTTCAATATCTGGTGTACTCATATTTTTATTTTATTTTTTTAAATCTTCTATTTTCCACATGTGAAGAACAACAAAGAAATTCATTTCGATGAAAACCTATGTTTAATAAAACTTAAAAACAAATACATAACAAAACCAAAAACATATTAAAAATTATATTCATTGATAGCTTGTTCTAAGGAATACCATAATCATTTCAAATAAATTTTAAATGAATTCATGTGATCCCTCAAAAGCCAAATCAAAAGTGATTTTTTTATCAGCATTTTGATAGGTGTAAAGGAGACGCATTTATAGCTATGGTTTAAAACTAGCGAGGTTCTATCCAAGGGGGTTTGATGTAAGGTGATTTGATCAAACCCTCTTCAATTGGAATCCTTAAAATGGAACTTTTTAAGGCTTAAATCATTATATTTTCTAAAAATATGTGATTTCAGCTAAAATTCGTTCCTCTCAGGAATTGTAAACCACTATTGTGACAGCACCCTTCACATAAGAACCATAACGGGCCTTGCAATTCTCAGCCCATTCATTAAAGGAATTGATTTTTAAAAGGGGCTCCTTAAAAAGCCATCTATCCTCCCAAAATCTAGTATGGTTTTTGCTTCTCACTTGCCATCCAGTTCCTAAGTCCACAATATTTTTACCATTGATTAGATTATTCCAGCAAGTAGAACCTCTAGGAAGAAGGTGGGAATCTTTCAGGATAATAAAGGAACGGTTGTTTTCTAAATATTTGCTAGCCATGATATCTGTCCATTCCCCTGAAGATGAGAAAATTCTCCAAATTTGTTTTGCGAGAAGGATTTTGTTAACCGTTCTGATTCTTCTAAGACCTAATCCTCTGCTTTTTTTGGTCTACAAACCAGATTCCAACCAATTAAAGGAAGTCTTTTTTTTTCTTCAACACCCGACCATAGAAATATTTTTTGAATCTTTTCTATGGCATCAACAAATTTAGCAGGAATCTTGAAAAGGCTCAGGGCGTAGATCGACAAATTCTGGAGTGAGGCTTTGAGGAGTTGAAGTTTTCCCGCTTGACTTAACAGAGCTCCTTTCCATCCAACAAGCTTCTTGCTGAATCTCTCAACCAATGAAAGCCAAAAAGATTCAGGAGGTTTAAGGCTTAAGGGTAAACCAAGATAGGTGGCAGGTAAGGAGTCCACCCTGCAGCCAAGTATTCTGGCAATTTTAATCTGTCTATGAACCGGCGTGTTGAAGAAGAACAAAGAACTTTTTTGATTGTTGATCAACTGTCCTGAATCTCTCCCATACTTATCAAGCAACTATTTTAAAGTTTTTCCTTCAGAGACCAAAGCTTTACCCATAAGCATAGTATCATCAATGAATTGTTGATGGGAACAAACCAAGTTACCAAAGGAAGGTTTGAGACCAAGAAGAGATCTATAGTCAACCAACTTTTTTAGATTTCTACCAAGATTTTCAGCCATAATAGTGAATAGAATAGGAGAGATAGGATCACCCTGTCTTAGACCTCTGGTACTTTGGAAAAAGGAGGTAGGGGATCCATTAACCATAACCGATATGGAAGCAGTAGACACAAGTTGTTCCACCATTTGAAGAACCCTGTTACAAAATCCAAAAGCCTTTAAAATTTTGAATAAGAAAATCCAGTCCACTCTATCATAGGCTTTTGAAATATCAAGCTTAAGTAAAAAGCCTTCAGTCTTCGATTCCACTAAGGAGTGAATATTCTCATGCACCATTACAATAGAGTCTAGGATTTGTCTACCAGGGACAAAGCCATTCTGTTGCTAGGAGAAATCAAAGATGGAAAAAAGGTTAAAAATCTTGAGGTTAAAACCTTAGAGATGATTTTATATATAGAATTGCAAAGACTTATTGGTCTGAAAGCCTCAAAAATATTAGCTCCAGGTTTCTTGGGGATAAGGACCAAAAAGGTGGCATTTAATTCTTTTAGGAGACTTCTGGATCCAAAAAATTCTTTAACTGCATCACCACATCATCTCCAACTATCTCCCAAAGCCACTGAAAGAAAAATAAAGGGAAACCATCCAGACCCGGAGCTTTACTCCCATCAGAGGAGAAAACAACCCTCTTAACTTCCTCATTGGTGGGGATAGCAAACAACAAAGAGTTAGTTTCCTAATTGATAATTCTTGGTATAGCTTCAACTAACTGATCCTGATCAATTTGGTTAATTTCATCATTCACCGAAAGAAGATGTTTGAAGAAAGAGCTAGCATGCTTTCTAATATCCTCCTCCTCCTCATACCTGATGCCATTCACTTCAATTTGAGATATTCTGTTGATTGCTCTATGTTTTGAAGCTGATAGATGAAAGTATCTGGTATTTTTGTCACCTGCAGATAACCATAGAGCTCTAGATATTTTCCTCCAGAACTCCTCCTCCTTACCAATTATATCATGCATCTTAGTGAGGATCTCATTCTCTTTTTCCTTAGTATCATTCAAATAGCCCTCCTTCTAGATTTTATATTGAATATCACCCAATTCCATCTAGAGGTCAGACTTGATCCTAAAGATGTTCCCAAAGGACTCCTTTTTCCATTTTTTCAGATTACATTTCACTTCCCTTAGTTTTTTAGCTATTCTAAACATAGCAGTACCATGAATACTTATATTCCACCATTTCCTGATATCCTCTTTAAGAGCAGGATGGGAGATCCACATTTTTTCAAATCTGAAAGGGATGTTTTTCTTCTTTTTTATAGGATCCAAAATAAAACTTATAGGGAAATGATCAGAACCAATCCTAGAGAGAGCTTTAAGAGAGCAGTAATAATAAAAAAACCAATGATTGGAAATTAAAGATCTATCTAATCTGACCTGAATGAGATCCATCCCCTTTCTACGATTAGACCAGGTAAAGGAAGCGCCATGTAAATCCAGATCTATCAGCCCCTAATTGTCAATGAAGTTCTAAAGATCCTCTTTGCTCTCCACATTGATCTAGGATCCTCCAAACTTTTCTTCATTCATTAAGGGTGTATTGAAATCACCCATAATAACCCAAGCCTCACTATCAAAAATCCTCCTAAAGGCAGCCAGCTCTAACCACAAGGATTTTCTCATTCCTTTTCCATTGGGGGCATAAATATTCAGTTGAATCCAGCTGCAGTTGTCCCTAATATGTGTGAATCTAGTGGCAGTATGATTTGTTCCTTCCAAAATTGGATCTCCTTTGATTATGTGGCTATTCCAGAAAGTAGCAATGCCTCCAAAAGCGCCACTCAAGTTATTACCATGAGAACTATAGTGCTAGAAAAGTTTCATCTTTTCAACTTTCTCCTTTGACATTTTAGTCTCCTAAATTAAAAGAATATCAATCTTATGATCTCTAGCAAGATTGTGAAGAACATCTTGCTTATGGGGTCTATTGAGTCCCCTGATATTCCAAGACATAATCTTCATGAAATACCAGGGGAATTAAGGCTTTTCGGGATGGTTTTCTGAGACCCATCCACTATATCCTGGAAGCTATTCTGCTCTCTTGTCCTTCTAGAAGAATTTTTCCCTCATGAATTCTTTACTATTCCATAGTCTTCCTTAGCTTTTGATCTGGTAGAAATGCCACCTGGAGTCTTCCTTTGTTTATTTTTTTCCTTCTTCTTCTTTGATAAGTTCTCTTCTTTATCAGTCTCTTCTTGGCTATCAGTCTCTCTGCTAGATTCCCATTCCTTATCAGTTAAGATTCTTTGATCCCAGGGTAAAGTATCCATATTACCATTCACATGAAAAGTTGAGAAAATACTGGAAAGATCAGCAGAATGGTCTGGGTTTTCGAGGGAGTCCTTGACCACCTCCAAGGGGTTGGGATCCATAAAGTTCGTAGCACCTAGGGGGGAAAGATCATCAGAAGACGGGAAATGGAATGGGATATTCAATTGCAAGGACAAGCCCTTACTAGGAATATCCTCCAAACCTGGGGTTTCAACATTTTTCATAGTTGGGATTGTCACATGGGACAAAGAAAAATCTTTTTGGTTCAGATCTTCTTCCCCAGCTGACAGATCCGCATTTGACCTATTTTCCTTAGAAGATGACATTTTAACAAGATTTATATAATGGGGATCTAGAGGGATCTCTCCATTATTTTCCATAACCGCTTCAGTCTCAAAAGAGGCGCTCTGAATATTACTCTTTATTTTCCATGTCCTGAACATTAGACTCTTTATTTTCCTTACTATCTCCTCCTGATTTTTTTTTCCAGACCGATTTTAAAGAACTAGCTAGTTTCTCTTTCTCTGATGTGGCATTTAAGGGACATTTTTTAGCCCAGTGCCTAGATTTCCTGCACTTGAAGCAGGCAAATGGGATGGTTTCAAACTCTATATTCTGCACCTAGGATCCAAGTTTAGACTAGATCTCAATCGAAGAAGGAAGGTCAGCTTCCTGGGAGACCCCCACACATATTCTTACAAAAACCAATCTCTTTCTAGCTGTCGTCATAGTATCAATAGAAAGGAGCTCACCAAAGGAACTCCCAATACCATTAAATATATCTTCATTCCAATACTCTAGAGGTAGGCCCAGTAGTCTAACCCAAACTGGGACATTCTCAAAAATGGAGTCCAAGAGGTCCAAGTTAGAGGACCACTTCTTTAGAGCCAGGGAAGATTTCCCTATTACCCAAGGACCCCCACTTCTAACAGCCAAGATGTCCTCTCTACAAGTAAATTCAAATGTAGAAAAACCCTTTGGAAGAGCAACAACTGAAACTTTTCCATTCGTTCTCCATTTTTTTTAATGAACTCCCTGACCACTTCAATATTTGGTCTAGGGCCCATAAACTTCCCAACTAGAGTTCTATTATGATCAATTAGAAAATTTGCGATAGAAATTGCAAGCTTACCATTTTCTAGGGAAGAAATAATTTGCACTGGAGGAAAAGATGATTTTCCATTTGGTTTTACCTTGAACTAAGAGGTCCCGGGTTTACGATTGCCTCCAATGCCGCCAGTGGTCCCCACCGCATCTTTAGCTTTCTCATTTTTTTTTCCTGTTAGAGGAAGTAGCAGGATTAACCGCTGGAATATCCTTTCCTCCAGGTTCCACCTGGATTTTGTTTTTAGAGTCCACATCATCCTGATCATCCTTACCATGCTTCTTACTCGATTCCAGCTCCTAATTCGACTATGATTTCTCTAATCTTGCTCCATT
>VDFB02357815.1:0-35084 GCA_007258455.2 Sequoia sempervirens | reverse complement strand
TCCACCTCTTCAAAATAAGCCACCCATATCATACATGCATAATCTTATAGATTAAATTTAAGTACATAGTTCTAATTGTATTCTTTAAATTTAACCTCACACTTCAAATATTACCATGCACTATCTTCATTCTACATAGTTATTCTCTTCTATTTTCTGCATCTAACTCAATGAAATAAGTTAGACAACAAAATTAATTACATTTAATGAACTAAATTATTTATTTCAATTACATTGGAGGGATTATGTTATGTGTGCAAACCCTTCCTAAGCATTGCTAATTATATTTTTTGTCAAAAGTAAAAACATGCATAAAGTTTGTAGATGATGAGAAAATATCATTCCCATTCCATTCAAACCAAGATTTTAGTTGTTATGTTTCTTCTATATTAGGGTTTATAGATAGGTGGATAGTGACTAATTTTCTTATCACATTTCCATTTGTAATAGTTCGTATAAAATGCTTTATGCCGTGTAATATTTGGCTAAATATTATAGCCACCTAGTAGCTAGGAACTTCTATGAAAGCGAAGAGAGTTCAACTATTAGAGAATAATGATATTTTGTCAAAGGATGCAAATAAATGAATTAAGATTATAAAGAGAACCCCTTAGTCATGTAGGCCAAGGTCAACATATGATTGCATAAGATTATGACATGTGCCTAAATCTTACAACTTGATACATAAAGTTATAAGTATCCTATGTGTACCCTAAGTAAACTTAAGTAGTACATGTGAATAGGACCTATGTGATGAACTAGCTAGGTAAAACACCCCTTTCACACAAGCATCATTGATCCATTTTTAATTAAAAACATAACATGGAATGTTGTAAATGGTACATCTATTGAATCGTACACCTTCATTTTGATTTGTAGATCCCCATAAAGTCACATCATAGTCAAGAGGTAAACATATATAATAGCTTAATGCTCCTAAAATATTTTTTCCCATACCTCCTTATAGAGCTTGGTTTTACACAAATAGTAATTTTCAAGTAGTATCAATAAGTCAATAATTATTCTTCTTCACAATCTCATTGATAGGTGTGAAAGATAATTGTTTTTTTTATAATGAAGAGGTCATCTTCATAGAGATAAACCTTTGAGTCGTATAGTAAATAAATCTTCATTTTACTATTTATATTTTTGTAAAGACTATCAATATTTTTAATGGTTTCATCAAGCAATGTATATACAACCCCAACTTGAAAATTAGAGAAATGAAGATCTAAAACTTTATTAGAGCAAGTGACACTTAATTTAGTGTTTCACTACATGCAATATCAAAGCTAAATTCCAAATCATGTTTTTTTTGTGCTTTGTTGGTGGATTTCATGGTCACATGCCATTTTATCATCCACCTCATCTAGAATGTATTCAAAATCTTCCCTATGTAGAGATGCATATATTCAAAACACCATTCTTTAAGGAGGTATCTTTTTGATATGTCATTCTCCTTTAGATTTGTGGATGGACCGCATGAAATTGTAGCACCTTGTGTAGATAATTTTTTTTTTAAAGAGGAATATAGTCTCAACAATAATGTCATGATTTGTTCATTCAATTTCTAATTGAGAGATTACAATCCAACTATATATGAATAAGAAGTGTTATGAGAATCACTTAATTAAAATAAATTATGGAGAAAGAATATTAGCTTCTAGGAAAAAAAAATTGGAGTTATATACTCACCTTGAGTTAAAATAACAGTGCAAGTGTATCTTTTGTTTTTTTATAAATCCATTTTGAATTATTTTAGGAGTTATATAATTATTATGTTTTTTTGGTAGTGTAGCTCTTGTTTATGAAGTCCATTAGAGAGATTTATTTTATATTGATTTGTTATCTCAAGGTCCTTTCCAAATTTTGAAGTACCCAATACTTGGAGGTGTCAATGTGAACTTAGATTTCTATCATTCATAATTTTTATTGCATTTTTAGTTAATAAGGAAGATATAGCTTAAGAAATGTTGGATATTTATGTAAAAGTACATAGGTTGACAAGTATTGTGTAGTGATTAATAGAAACTATATTATCTTAAAGATTTTAAAAAATAAAGAATGAATGGTGAAGATAAATTTGAAACCAAATTATAAAATAAGTTATGTATATATATTTGTTGAGCTTGTTATAGAACAACATTAAAAAACCATATTTTTGAAAATTATATTTTTTGAATCTAAAATCAACATTGTCTTTTGCATCATATATAAAAATCAAAGAGGAAAGTACGAAAATATTACTGAGTGATTTGTAAGCATGAGTTGAGCTTTAAATTTTTTAGTAGTTTTATACCACCCAAAAAAAACTTGTAATGGATAAGACAATAATTCATAGCAACATTTGTAGGCTTTTAAAGAATACTAACAACTCTGTTTTTAAGAGTTATTGTTGGAAGCTAGTTGATATTATGAAAAATAAAAAAATAAGATAAGGTAGTGAGGGTAAAAGAACATTAGATAAAACAATATTTTTATTTAATTTAGACATAAAACATGAATGGAAAAATATATTATTTGTTTTAAAGTTTCTTTCAGTAGGATGCTTTTGATGATCATCTTCTATTTCTTTTTTGGAGAAGTGTTCCTATGAAAAGTTTTATAAAGGTTTACATAGCAAAAAGGAAGCAAGAGTTCCTTGTGAAAGTCATGATTTGTGAAAACTCTCATCATGGGTTTATGCAAAGTAAGAAACAATGTTGTTTTTGAGTTTTATAATACCTTGAATTTTCATCTTTGAATAGTATAACCTTGTAGGAATCATGATACCCTTGGCAAGGGAAGGCTTGTCTCTTTGAAACCCTAATTTTTAGTCAACGCACTAGGGTTTCCAAATATTTTGAATTAGTCACTTGAATGGGTTAATGAGGGTCAAAGTGAGTGTACACAATTTATCAAATAGGATTGTAATCTTGAAAATGCCCTACAAGTTTTTTTTGTGTCAAAATAATAGGTGATTGATTTCTTATTAATGGTGTTTCTCTATTAGTGTCAAGTGTAGAAGACATGACCTCACAAGACCATAGGAAGCATACTTATTATCTTCTAGTTCAATATCTAATCAAATTATTGAAATGCAAAAGGTTAGTGTTATCCTCTAAAAACCCTAGTTAATAGTGCACATGAGTTTTAGTGGATGCTAATAATTTAAGGGTCTCATGACTTACATAGAAATATTGAGACAATAAAGAATTTAGTAATATTTGGAAGATAGCGAGGAAGAAAAATGACATATAAAGTGAAGACATTTTCTTTGAGGAATGTCATGACAGTAATTGAAAAAAGACTATTTACAAAACACATTGAAGTGTATGGGTGTACTTAGGAGTTTGAATACATTGTCATTATAAAGAACATAGTATAGACCATGAAAGGAATCATGAAATACATTGTGCATAACAGTCAAAAGCATGGTCAAACAATCAAACACAGTGGAGGGATTAAGAGACAATCAATATCATACATGGTGGAGGCGAGTTGACAGTGAAGAAGACATGAAAAGCCTTTTCAAGAATAAAGCTATCCTAGATAAGTCAGATAAGTAGGGTTTAAAAAAGCAAAAGATAGTGTGACAAACATGGTGGCAGAGTATAGTGAGAAGGAATTTTTGCATGAGAAGAAAAAATAAGAGTGTCAGAGATAAAAGAAGAGGTTAGTTTTAAAGCATGAATAGATGGACAAGGCATAAGAAGTGAGATGACAATCGAAAGGGCCTTGAAGACTCATATACCATAGACAATATCAAGAAACCCTATTGAATGTATGAAAACAAGGTTATCACAAGGAAAATCTAACATAGAAGGAAAATGTGTAGATTCACTATGACAGCCTTAGATAAGTTTGTTTGACAAATAGAGGACAATGACTATTAGTATGACAGTCATAAACACTATGTCAAATTCATGTATATGGTGAAAGTGCTTAATAGGATGAATATGCTTCTTTAAGAATTATTTTGTACATTATAATGTTCCATCTGCAAGGAAAAAATGATGAAGGCAAGGTTCTATATGATATACGACAACCACAAATACATGAGAAATAGTTGTAGGGATAAAAAACAAATTCAATAACATTTTCAAGATCCATAAATTAAGATATTAGAAAGCATAAATTAACTGGGAGGGAAGAAATTATGTCTAATTTAATGGCTAGAGAAGATATAAATAGTACAAGAGAAGATAGGCAAAGGTTATGTGTCATAATGTTTAAATTTTGAAAATTTTGTTTTAACATAGTATTGTCAAAGATGCAAGTGTACACGACTACATCTCATTTGGCATGATCCTTTCTAAATGTTTGTGTAGTTTTGTCAAGTGTCAGAGTTTACACATCTGCATTCTTTGCAATTAGTGGAACCAAAATTACAACCTACAATTGGAAAAGAAAAGTGTTTAGTAGTTGTTTGGGGTATTTTTCTTAATTAGATCCTTGTGTTAAGTTAATAATAAATAATAGACATACTTTGTTTTAGGAGATCCTATGTGATAGAGAAGAAATAATGTGAATAATAATAAAAGTATGTGAAGAAAAGGTATAATAGAGGTTTAGTGACCCCTAAGCGTCCATGATACCCTAGCTATTATATAAATGTTTGGTTGTGCTAGATACACCTTAATAATTTTTATTTATTTTATAAAATCTTCTCTTATAGCCGAAGTAAGATCAAAGTTTTACAAAAAAAATGTGTAGACGAAAAAAGAAATTTAAAATCAAAAGACACTGTTGTATATATTCTTGTGTTAGATAAAGTTGTACGATGCACTACTTAATATCTAAAATAAACAAATGGTTGAAAATATTCACAATCTTGTCTTAGAGTACAATTGTATGGTGCACTACTTAATATAAAAATTAAACCAATACTTCAAAATAATTGCAAGAAGTGATTGAAAGTAATGTGGGCTCAATTTAAAACATAAACTAGCACTTGCACCTATAGGAGGTTCAAGGGATAGCCGATAGGAAACTAAAGATAAAATTTAAATATATTTTAATATTACATTAAATGGAATACTACAACAAAAATATAAGAATAATACTTAGGCAAATTAAATGAAGTATTAAATTGCAAATTTGAACTGTACAAGCTATATAATATTTTTAAGGTACAAATTGAAAATAATAATTATGTCTCTCTTGTTGTTGTCACTTTATTTCTGTTGCTTTGAATTTCTCATTCCATCATCCGTCATTTCTTATCATGCTTTGCAATTTCCTTCACACTAATGTTGTTCTTATCTTGTTGTTGATGCTCAATGTTTGGTTCCTCCTCCTTTGAACTCTCTTCCCTTGCCTCTTTCAACCTCTTGCTTTAAATACATTTTTTCAGATATTATATTTTTTTATTGTGGAATTTTGGCCAAGTTTTCCAACTACAAGTCACAAAACAGCTTGCAAGTTTTCACCAAGCCCGAATCACAAAATAGCTTGCCAAGCTTATGCAGAGTTCCATACTCAAATCTATACTCTAAATCGAAACAAAATTCAGAAATTATAAAACAAAAGCAACCACCACTAACCTTCCAAAAAAAGCACCTAATAAATAGCATTCAGATTAAAGATACTATACATCACCCAGAATTTTTGTATCACTTCATTGTGATGCATTCACAAAATGGACTAACACTAAAAAAGAAATCCAGTTGATCCAAAATAAGTCCACTATGACAACAAATTAGCAAACCCTGCAACCCAAGAGAACATAAAAAAAAAACTAAAATATTGAATCTAAAATGTGAAGACTATTGGATGCAAAACCCACCAGCCATAAATTTAAAAAACAACCTTTGAACAAGGAAAACAAAATTTAAATACAATAAATGAAATATTAGATCAAACATTCTGCAGAATACCTAGATATTTAGTTTGAACTCATTGTCATGCATTTTCAAATCCAAGAAATTATTTAGGTCCACTATGACAACAAATTAGCAAACCCTGTAGCCCAAGAGAAAACATAAAAAATCTAAAAATTGAATCTAAAATGTGAAAACTATTGAATGTAAAACCCACCAGCTATAAATTTAAAAAACAACCTTTGAACAAGGAAAACAAAATTTAAATACAATAAATAAAATTTGGATCAAACATTCTACAAAATACCTGGATATTTAGTTTGATTTCATTGTCATGCATTCTCAAAATGAAGAAGTGCAATAATTCCTCCAGTCCAAATCCTGAAAACAAATTTTACTTCCTCTCCACCCACTCTCTAGCCAACCCAATAAATTATCATTGGACCAAGATAAGGTCCAAATGCCATTACAACATTACAGAAAGTTTTTCCCTCCAAGTGAATATCACTGCCTCTACAACCCAACATCCATGTAAATTAAGAATTCAAAAACTCTTACCCAGACAAATAAAATTAAACCCCAATATATAAATTTCAGATCAAACATATTGTAGTACTACCAGATAATTCATTTCATTTACTTTTTATATTTTCTCAAAATGAACCAATACAATAATTTATTTATCCCAAAACAGAATCATTTTATTTATAGAAACTCTTTAATAAATATATACACAAGCATCAAACAATTTTCTGTAAAAAGCTATTCAATTAATATTAGTATATGAGCAATCGTAGGGATACTTTTTTTTTGTTTCTGTGATATAAAAAATAAGATATTGCTTAGCACTGGTTGTGTTGGGCTCTTAAGTTTACCAAGTGAAAGCAAATGCAAATGAAAACGATCAACAGTCATTGTTTTATATAGCCTAATACTTAAAAAAGTGTGTTTTTTTTTCTTTTAGCAAATAAACATTTAAATTCAATCCCACATTACTACGCAGCAGGCAGAATGGATGTCAGAGCAGGAGGCATCCTAGGCAAGGCAGATTTCAAGGAATTATGTCACTTGTTGGAGACCAGACATGGTTTGCGCATCCGGTATTATGTCTGTCCATTTGAAGTCCAGAGTTGGATCGTTGTAAATCTCCCACCACTTGTTTACCGGCATCTTTATATCTTCCCTCTCCATGTTCTCCTCTTTCCCTGTGCACCTCCATGGCTTTGATCCCTGCATTGTTAGACTCAACTGTGAGATAAGAACCTACAGTGGAATATGTAGAAGAATTTTAAAGGGTGAAAATACCATACTGGGGAGTATTGACTCCAAGTCTTTTCACAGAAGCAATCTGTAATCGCATAGAAATGGTTGTCCGACATATCAAATAGACAATCAATGTTATCATAGACTTGAATATCGACATCCAGATATATCATCTTCTTGTATTCTCCAAACTAAAAAACACCACAAAATTCGACATAGTTAACATAAACCCTAAACAAGAAAAAAAAAAAATGCAAGACATCGTTTCCTTCCTCATTCATTTAACTTTAACTACCTCCCAGATCCATAGCTTCGAGTAATTGATAACATAATATGCCATGGCAAGCTGCACATGGTTCTCTAGACGATAAATGGGTTGGATTTCATGAATGATATAGTCTTGGCTGCTGAGAAGCCTTCTGTGTCGGTCTAAAACATCAAGTGAAACTACCACAATCAGAGGATACACACTTTTAACCTTGCGCGGGCCCTTTACCAGTCCGACCATGTTCTTCACATAATTTTTGACTCTTGCCAAAAATGTTACATATACGCTCGCTTTGAGTAATCCATGCGAAGGCCCACAACATTATGGCAAAACGCATCACAAGGCACCTCTAAAGCCATTTTCAAATGGCTTGTCAACACCAACAATGCGAAAAATATTCTGTAAAAAGAGTTTTTTGGAAAATGGCTTGTCAACACCAACAATGCGAAAAATATTCTGTAAAAAAGAGTTTTTTGGAAGATCAGATAAGTTCAAAAGTTGTAAAGCTTGAAACCAATTAAATAAGGGAACGATTACAGTACACCTAAAACCGAGGTTGTGAGTGATGAATGAATTAAATAGAAGTGAAATTGAGGAATTCTCTGGCTCCTGAAGAGTGTAGAGCCTCTTCCCATGGCTGGAAGCTTCTGGTTTTTTTTCAACCGATAGATCAGACTGTCTAAGTGAGGCGTTTACGGCAAGCATTCACGAAAAAATCTGATATGATTTTACAGCTACGAGATTTGATTTGATATGATTTTACAGATATAAGATTCAATTTGGCAGCTACGAGTTTTATATTAAATTGCAACTCTCTCGTGGAAAAAAATCATAAATTGCAACTCACCCATGGAAAAAGACTTCCAACTGAAAATTATTTTTTGGTAGTCGTCAAGAGGTTTAATGGCGTGAGACAGGTATGCCGGCAGATGTGGACTGAGAAGTTCACAATAGAAGCCTATCGGCTAAATATAATTAAAACTCATTCACCCACATTTCATGAATAGTGGTTCTCACGAACCCATGTCTCATAAATATGAATGGCCAACTTAAACTCATACAAACAAAATTTCTAACAAAATTATGTTGACTTAAATGTGATTCCCACAAAACCATATCTCATAAATATGAATGATCTGCTGACAGATGGTCAACGCTCCCCTCAAGATTTGCGACATGGTTTAACCACCTTTTGTGGATCCGTTAACTCTAGCGGTTGTATCGGGCATTAATAGGTTGACCTTTTGGCGCAACGACAACTGTGGGGCCAACAATTGGTACCATAGCCAAAGGTTATAGGTTTGAATCCCTTCGGGTAAGCTGAAGGGGAGATTGTTGGTAGATGGTCAGCGCTCCCCTCGAGATTCGCGACATGGCTTAACTGCCTCCTGTGGATCCATTAACTCTGGGGATTGTATCGAACATTAACAAGTCGACCTTTTGACGCAGCGACAACTGTAGAACCAACATGATCCACTTAAATTCATACAAACAAATTTCTAACAAAATTAAACTAACTTAGATATGATTCCCACCCACTCATATCTCATAAATATAAATGATCCACTTAAATTTATACAAAACTAAATTTCTAACAAAATTAAACTAACGACTTATGACAAAATCATACTCCAAACAATCACATGTGATATTTATGAAGTCATTAGCACTAAACTGAATGGAAAACCAAGAGAAAAACTTGGGAATATGCACCTTTGTCTCTCTTGCTGAAATGAAAAACAATTCTACAAAAAGATTCGGTTTGGTTATCATATCAAACCCAACAAGAACAATTTTATTTTCCCAATTGATTATATATATATATTGGAGAGGAGCATGCAACGCAAGGCCAAACGTTTATGTTTCTCGATGTGGTAAAATAAAATGATGGGCAGCGACAGAATGGGTGGAATCATTTATGGTTCTCGAATATCCATCCCAATCAAAACACCTACGTCTTGTCTTGGAAAACTTCTTACTGTAATTAAAAAATTGTTCGGATTTAAATTAAAGAGCCATTGGATGGCCATGTGACATGAAATTTTCCGTATAAAACACAGTGCTTGCCAGTAATGGAGGCGTCCACTCAGATCAGAATTTAACTCTACTTCCGTACAAATCTGAAATTTCACAACTTTTTGCGCTTTTTCCGTCACTTGCAGGACTAAAAAACACGTTTTCTTCATATGTTTTTTGTTATCTGTAGGTATTCATATATGTTTTTAATATTCTATGTTTTGGCTGTCCCTGCTTCTACAGCTGTTCGGCCTGTATTTCTGTGTAAGCCGCTCTTATATTGTCTGTCCGCCACCAGTATTTGTCCTCTGCTGCTCTTTGACTGTTCAACTATTCTGTCTAGCATTCTGGATGCACATTTGACTGTATTTCTTTATTAATTGAAAATGAAAAATATAATATAAATTTTTTTAAATATATTTGATTGGAGGCCCAAGTATTCTGCTGCTCTTTGACTGTTCAAGGTACTTTTCTCTTGGAAGCCTCAGCTATGATTATAAAAAGAATTCAATCCCATGAGGGACCATGAAGGAAAGCAAAAATGTTGATAGCTTAATTGCAAACTAGTTCACATCATCTCAGGTGTGAAATGGGCAGGTGGGTGGTTCCTAAAGAGGAGTGGGAAAAAAGAACATGCTGATTTGTAACAAGGGAATGGTGGAGATGGAATGACACTTCATCATGGAGTGCTCAGCGTATAAAGACATTCAGGCTAGTTATGAAGACACTTTGCAGGTTGATCATTTAAATACCCTATTTGAAGAGTCAAGCTTGGACAAAATGACAAACTTCATCATTAAATTGCACTGCAAAAGGGTTGACTCGAACGGACTTTACAAACTATTTAGGGCCTTTCTGTGGGTGGCTCTTGTGCTGTCCCTGGGTCCATAGACTTCTTTGGCCTCGTGGACATCATTAAAATATTTCATTTCAGTCATAAGCTAGTGAGGTCATAGAAACAAAATTATGCACAGAGCCAAGTGTCGAAGGGCAAAGCACCAAAGATCATAAATGGAGCAAGGCCAGAATGAAATGAGAGAGGGGCTATGGATTCATTGTAAATAAATTTCAACCATAAGGTGACATGAGGGAATTAATGAAAATCAATTGAGGCTCGCAAGACAAAGTGAATCCACGTACACACACACTGTGAAAAAATATGACATCACCTAAAAAATAGACATGCACAACAAACAAACATTAGAAAAAAATCATTAGTTGGCAAATGCCAACTTTGGAGGGATGACCGAATTTGCCGAATTTGGAAGACCAATTAAGGGATCTTTCCAGTTTATCCATCTTGAAAAAAAAATCGAAAGGATTAGAGGGTAGCATGGAGGAGAGAATGAAAACAACGATCAAGAACCAACCAGCCTAAAGTGATTAAAAAAGAATTTGATGATTGAAGGCATTCTCATCTAATTCTAGATACTTGAAGTTATTACATGTAATAACTTGTTTTCCAAACTATCAGCTAGAGTTTTTGTTACCCTGTAACAATGCATTACTTCAAAGCTATGCAATTTGTTGAGGAGTGTTTGGGATATTTCTTGTCAAGTATGCCCAATTTCTAAATCATTTTGTATTTTCCCATTAAGATATTGATCATCAACATAGAATACCTTCAATTTGAAGATTGACAGATTGCTTTTTCATTTTTGATTGCCAATTCTAGACCCAAGATGAGGGCACTTGCTTTTGTTGTGTTGTTTCTTGTGTTTTCAAGATTTTTTTAAGATGCTAACTTTATCTTGCTTGTGTTAGCCCTTATCACTATGTCTGTACCCACTTTGCCAAGGTTCCCTTTTGAAAAGGAGGAATGCATTTTATTGTGCTTCTATTAACCTAAGTGCTATGAGCGTAAGCACCATTCAGGGGAGAGACTTTAGGTTTTCCAATATTTTTAAGGTATTATTATCCCAAGATGTGAAGTTTTCTAAATTAGAGTAGTTTTCAAAAGGTGATTCATAATATTCTTTGAGATAGAACAATCAATTTTGATTAGGACATCTTTGAATTTGCAGATTTGTTTTTTTAAATATTTTGTTGTTTCTCTCCAACTAAATCTGTCATATTAGGATAGAGGGACTAACTTCCTAGAGTGCAGAATAAGTCGAGTTTTGGTGTAAAGTTGGCCATGCACTGAAGAGTTGTAAAAGCTTATTAGGAAGAGGTCCAAACCAACCCAACCTATTTTGAAGCCATCTCCAACAATAGTTTCAAAAGTTGCAATTCAATAATAGATGGTCAATGTCTTCATAGGCTTAATGCTATGAGATTTCATCATAGGCATCACCACAAAGAATGCATTGGGAAAGAGTAGTGATTCCCAACATATCCAGTATAAAACTAGTAAGAATTTTATTGTTTAGTTCCAACCAAGTAAAAGCCCTTGCTTTAGGGAGGCAAGCCAAGCCCCAACAAAGATTGATGTGTCATCTTGATCTAGTAGAGGTAGATGTGAGGACCTCGTATGCATTTTTGACATTATAGGAACCTATTTTTGAGGTCATCCATCTTAGGGTATCTTCAGATTCTAAATAGAGAATTTGTGTTTTGTTCAGTTTTACATAGTAGAGATCTTTCTATTTTTGGGAAAAGGGGAAATTTTCAATAGGTTTCTAGGTTGTTTTGGGGGTGAGAAGGAGATAATCAACGTTAAAGTAGAGAGCTAATTTTGTACCCCAAGCCTCTATGAGAACTGGTTGCATCTCCACAAGTTCTAGGATCTTAAAAATGGGCATAAACCCATTCCAAGATTCTTCCCCAAAAGGGCTTTTTTGTCATTATGAATTTCCCAAGAAAGTCGAGGCAAACTAAGATCTCTACAATTAATTAAGAAGTTCCACATCTTAGAACCTCTTGAAGGGTTGGCTAAGGTGAAATTCTCTCTAGAGAATCAGAATCTAGGTATTTGGCTCTCATTAGTTTACACCATCTATAGTCATAATTTTCATAAATTCTCCAAATTAATTTTTATCCTAGAGCAAAGGTTTTTGCCTCTAAACTTTGAATACTAGCAACTCCCTAAACTTTCATTTGGCATATATGATCCCAAGAAATAATAGGCAATTTTTTCTTGTCATGTGCATACTATCTAACCAAACAAAAGCTTCGAGGAGTTTTTGGATATCTTATATTACATTCTTGGGCATTTTTAGAACTAACATCATTTATAAGGGAGTAACATTTAGGATTGATTTATGAGAGTAAGTTTACTTGCTAGTCAACCATTTTTTTCCAAGTGTTGATCTTGTTATGGAGATTGGTGAAGATTTGTTTCTCAAATTCCTTTTTTTATTGACCCAAGAAGTGTGGAATCCCTAGGTATTTACAAGAAAGATTATCCAAATTGTAACCCATCAACTAAATAATTCTATTTTTTAGCTTGAGGATGAACATTTTGGAGGAAAAAGGTGGAGAATCCAATGATTATAGAGTCAGAGGAGAGTGAGGACAAAGAGGAGCACATCCCACTCAAAAGTCTAGGAAAAGAACATGCTCAACCTACTAATCCTATAAGATCTCCATCTCCTCCATCTCCTCCATCTCCATCTCCATCTTCTTAAAATGAGTCCCTTGTTCACTCTCCTCCTTACAATTATCAACCCTACAATTCACCACCAAAATACCCTCCTAGGCAAGCTTCTCCAAATTTTTCCCCATCAATCTCCTATTCCTACACCTCTTCCTTCTCCACCATCAATGCCTAGTCTACCACATCAAACTCCAATACCTTCAACTCCCTATTCTTCTCCACCTAAATTTGTACCTTCACCTCCTCACATACAAGAAGAAAATAAACTTGGAGGGGATGGTAACCAAGTAGATGAGTTGCTGAGGGAAATAGGGATTGGTGATCTTGATACCCTATTACAGGAAGATCTTCCTCAACTTGAGGACCAAATTCAACACTCGCCAAGAAATACTAGAAATGTGGGTGTGACTCCTCCTCCTTCTCCCCTTCAACCTCCACATACAGGAGCTTCTAGTCTTCCAATATGGCTCAACCATACTTTAAAGAAAAAGAGCAAGAACTTATTTAAAAAAGGAAGAAGATTTATCCTCTTTAGATGAAGTACTCAAGGCCCAACCAAGCAAGAAAAGGGCTTGGGGACTCTCCACAATATTAGTGGTTGAGCAAGGAAGCGGAGTGGTACATATAGCCACCTCTATGATAGATAATCTTGAGGATCAAATGACACCTAGGGACTATGACATGCAACAAGTAAATTTTGAGACTATTACTAGAGGAGAAGAAAATAAACAATTGTAATTAGTTGTCACTACCTTTTTTCATCAAATATATTCCTTGCACATATTTTGGGAAAATCCTCCATTGGTGTGGCCAATAGCTCAAATAATCTAGGATTTTACATATTCTCTCCATTAGAAAATATAAAAAAAACCCATTGATCAGATTACGAAGGCTAAGGAAACCATTTGGAAGTTCCAAGAGGATCTAATATAGTTTGGAGAGTTACAAGACAAGATCAACTAGTCCACCTTTTCTAAAAGGATAAAACTAAAATATCTCAATGGACCAAATTCCAATGATTTAAATGAAGCTATCTCCTCTCTTGGAGCATTTTCTAGTGTTGGCATGATAGTCTAAGTAGTTAATCAATTTAAGAGTTATTTAATTATTTATTATTTTAGATAATTGTAATAAATTTGTTGGGATCTCAAGTAGGATTAGAAAAATAAACATAAGGAATTAAACAATGTAGATCAAAGATTTAAATGACAAAAAGAACAAAATTCATAGAGGCACAAAAAAAATTAATTTGGTTCACCCTTTGGGCTAGATCCACATAATAGCTATTCCAATTTTATTAAATCTCTAGTGAATTTTTTTTTACAAAATAATAGCAATATGCTTCGTACACATTCAAAAAATGTTATCAAACTGTCTGCACAACTCATGTTGTTGCTAGCTTAATACAAAAATTATTCTACACTTCCACACACTTTGTTGTGTTTCCATTTTCGAAATTGCAACTACTCAACTTCCATTGCGGGTTACCTTGATGCATGTGCATTGCAAAAACTGCACAATCTTCCAACTTCCATCATGCAACTGTTCACATCACATTCAATCCAATCTAGAGCAAGAAACTAATCCAATTTTTGGACAGTTAGAAAACTATTTCTAGCAATTTTCGTATGGAAATAATAGGGAATTTTTTCTTTAGAGGCGTTGCCCCCAAACCCCCATCGTGGGATTCACCCCTGAGCCCTTGCCATGGGTGGTCCCGCTAGACCCACAAGGGGGGCTTTATCTCCCTACACTCCCCTGTTAATTAATTTGGGGGAATCCCTTCATAGAAAAGTGGCCAAAATATTAACCTAGAGCATGATCAGGGTACACATAGTAACAAAATGAACTTTAAAGTTGATAAGTTGTAAAGTGGCATTGAAATTTTCCACTCGATTTTGTAATTAGTACTTGGTTTTAGTCTTGATTAAGTCACTGGAGTTAGGCTTCAGTTGAAGTATTTTTAGATCCAAAATTTTAGGGTGCCCAAGGTGGCTATATATGCCTCCTTTTGGGATATTTTGACGGGGTTAGACATTTCTTTTTGACAAAAGACATGCATTTTCAACATGGATTTTTTACTAATTTGTGTAACTTGGGAAAATTAGATATTAATATAAGGATCATTTCCTGCAGTTCTATCAATTTTTTAATCGTGATAAAGATATCTTGCATTCTATTTTATAAAAGTGAATAAACTAGCGAGATCTATGATTCTTGATTATACTTTCATGAAGATTGTGTCTAAAATCCATGTATAGAATATGGTGATTTGATTGCATGCAATTTAAATATCTTGTGATATAATTTCATTAGATGTTTGCATCAAAGTTGTGGATGATTAAATATAAAATATTAATCACTGTGATGTTCGTTTGGGATCTCATCTAACCATTCATATCTAAGGAATTGAATAAAATTTATCATTGTTTGATTGTTTATTCTATTTTACCTTCCAAATAGTGGTTATCTTTTGATATTTCTTTGTAAAATTAATTTAGGATAGATCTAGATCTATGTCAAGTTTCATAATATTCTATATCCAAAGTAATTATTTCCACAAAAGAGATGAATACTTCCAAATATGCACATTCTTCAAGCATGGAATCATTATTTTTTAATACATTTGAGTAAGTTGATCGAATATCTGTGTTTAGATTTGATTTACCAACAAATGTCCCCTTGTTAAAAAATAATAGAGATCACTTAGCTATCAACATAGTCAAGAACTAATCAGAAAGGAACCTTGGAGCTGATTTTTTTTCTTTTCTAGAGAAGTAGAGTGATCTATCATTCCACTTAGAGTTGATTGTGCTAAAATCACCATCAACAAAACTAGTGCTAGAAGGAGGGCCTTTTCAAACTAGACCTAGATAAGAAATCTCCTAATGAAGCTCAAAGAATGGTAACCCATTCCCTATTTTAAAGTGAATCTGACCACCAAATCATTCAAATCCATAGAATAAAAAATGAGAAAAATGAATATGTGGAAGAACCCATCTAGCCACAAAACCCTAACATGACAAATCAGATTGTGAGTCCTATTATAGATGTTCCTATAACAACTATTGTTGGTGTGAATAGTTGTCTTGTATGTAGTTAATTCACTTACTAGGGACTTAGGGGACATATTCACATGTTAAGTTTACTTAGGTCCTAAGATTGTTTTTAGAAGAACTAGTTGTCATTTCTAGATCTTATCTTATCCTAGGTTGTTATGACTTAGTTGTCTCATGTGTTAGGATTAACACACTTGTCATGATCTTGTCTAATCCTATCTCAAACCTTTCCTATATAAGCAAGGTATCATATGTGCATTGCCATATTTAGTGGCTTCCATTTTGGCATTCTTACATCCTTAATCATAGCATGATATTTCTGCCATTTCTCTCTTATGGAAGTTATTTTGTCTTGGAAGTGATCCTGGGGTGTTGAGGAGTTCACCATAAACTCCCACATGGTATCAGAGCTTCAGTGCTACAGAATTCTTCCTAGATTTGAGGGACCAATCTTGGTGTGAAAGTTTTGTTGGGTGTGAGTTGGGGTCTTGAGAATCTCACCATTAAATCCAAAGTGTCAATAAAAGTCAGATTTGGATTTCATTTCGTCAAAATTCGACATATATTGCCAGATCTGCAAGGGTTTGAAGGAAGGGTTTCAATTTCCAGATCCGGGAGGTAGCTGATATTTTAGAGAAGTTTGGGTCAACGCAGACCTTTCCATTATTTCCAAAAGGCTCAAAAACCTAAAGATCGACTACCAAATCGTTGATTTTTTACACTTTTAGTCAAAGGTCAAGTCAAAAAAATTTAGGCCAGACAGTCGTACGGATCCATGTTGAACAAGACAACTAAGGGGGGGGGGTGAATCAGTTGTAACAATCTTTAACCTTTAAAACTTTCACTAGAAATTAAATCAATCACAAATCCTTTACTCTGCTAATATGATTAATCATTAAGTGCAAAGGTAGAAACTGAGAAGCAACACACATACATAATAACACCATATTTACGTGGAAAACCCAATAAGGGAAAAAATGCCATGAGATTGATGAGCCAAGTCTTTGGCACATTTTGATCATACTTTTATAAATACTTTGCTGTTTTTATCATGCTAAAACAAACATTCAGTTTGTTTATGGGATAGATATAGACCTTTTATGCCTTAAATATGATGAGTATATTGTGATAAGAAGTCCCATGATTATTACCTTTAATGTTTTATTAGTCTGATAAATACTTTATGGTTTTGTATGATCATAAACCTTCCTGCAGCCATATCTGAAACAATGTTTGCCTAAGTTTAATACTTAATTAATGAATGAATAAAGTAATGGATTGTCTTAAAGGATGAACGTGTTGAGCTAACCTTCTTCCTCAGGAAAATATGGTGAGATATTTTACAGGTACCATGATTGAAAGAAAGGAATTCAATTTCCACTTGAAGAATTGAAGACCAAATCCATAAAGACTGGTTCAACAACAAAAGATGAGGAGACAGTGTCAACTCATCTGCCATGTAGGGAAAGTGTTCCAGAAATCTAGGCCAGTCGTCTTGGTGGTGCATGAATCCAGGATGATGGCGCTTTAAGACTGCTAAACCAATTTGACTTAGTTCTTGCATTGTCATTCACCTCTTTACTTAAGTTGGTTAAATTTAATAAATGCCTCCCATTTTATAAGGGAAGGTTGGTTAGTAGTTAGGATTAGTTTTCAATAAATAGTTCATTCTCCTTCAGAGAAGGGGCTGGAAAAAAATTGCTATTGTAACACACTTTCAGTCTTAGAAATTTAGCCAAGAGGTTGTGCCATATACTTGTTTACTTTGAATGAATAAAGCTTATGAAGTTTTTCACCTAATTTGTTGTCTGCTTTTGGCACTACCTAAGGGGGCCCACTTAGGGAACTGTCCATACTTTTATTCTACAAATTAGAATAGCTGCATTTCCCTTCATAGAAGTTAATATGACTGTTCCTGTAGCTAGCAGAAACACAAAGCTGTCAACTGTTCCTGCAGCCACTAGGAGCAGAATAGGTTATCTTTCGAGTTTTTCATTTCCAAGCAAAGTTAAACAGTAAAGTTGTTTCTAGTACTTAAATTCCAATATAAGGCATTTTAGGAATCATGTATGTCTGGAAGGGTGATTAGTGCATATCTTGTGTTGTCCCATTTCAAGTTTACGTCCCTGGGTTGATAATTAAATAAGGTTCTTTAGTAGTTCATGACTGCCAGTTGTGATGTTCAATCCCTGAGTAGAGGAATTCATGTTCCTAGTTATTGAGCTGATTAAAGAACACTACATTTTTGGCACCATTGTTGGGGATGGTGTCAAACTAAGAACCTATTACAGGCATGCTAGTAAAGAGTTTAAGATTTCATTCTTAGTACTTTTAGTTTAGAATTCTGCATTCCAACATCTCCTTAGTTAGTTTACTTTTGTTGTATGCATAGAAGAAGAGACCAATTTGGAAGATTCCTTCCTGGGAGCATAGATATTGAAGAGATTGAACCGAACCTATTCCAAGATGACTCATATCTGGATGCTGGCCAAGACTTAGTTACTTCATCTTCTTCCTCTGATTCCTCTTAACTAAGCTTAAACCTATCCGAAGAAACAAAATCAAATAATCCACTTGCTCTTGTAGTTCATCAACCAGGAGCTAATCCAAGAATACAACCAAGAATGGCAAATCCTATTTTTCCATTTCCAATCCCTGACCTACATGGCAATAATAACCTCAAGAACATCCCTGCCTCTTTATTGCCAAAGTTCTATGGACTTATTACTGAGGACCCTCATACCTTCTTGTTTGAATTTGAAATCCTTTGTAGAAGCTATGACTATACAACCTCATAACACAAGCTGAAATTGTTTCCCTCTACTATAAAGGAGGCAGCCTTGAGATGGTTCATGGGATTGGGAAGCAATGTAGCTAACACTTGGGATCAAATGAAGACTCTGTTCTTGAGTAAATATAAAGAGTATTGTAGAGGAAATTATTTGAGAGGAGATGACATCTTCAAAATGTCACAAAAGGAGGATGAAACCTTGGAGGATTATGTGTCAAGATTCTTGTTTAGTGTGCAGAAGAATACTCATCATGAGCTGAATGAGGAATCTCAAAAACTTCTCTTCTTAAGGGGAGTCAATGATACTTGCATGGAGGCCCTTAACCTCATGGCAGGAGGTGATGTCACCCAAAGTGATTGGGATGATATCAAGAAAATCTGTCTTAATTACTCCAGAGCAGCTGTAAAGAAGGGAAGGGGGTTTAGACCCTCTTCTATAAAAGGAAGTGGGTCTGGAGTATCTAAAGGGGAGATTACCAATCTCTTGTCCGACTTCAAATAGGATATCATCAATGATGTAGCTACTCAACTAGATACTATGCAAGCTAGAAGGAAGAAAGAGGAAGCTGAGGCAATGCTAGCTGAATATTGCCCCCACTGCCGTCAAAGAAAGAAAGACTGCCGATGCAAAGTAGTGGCCAATTTGGAGGTACAAAATCTCCCTACTGAGTTCAAAACCATTGAAGGAGAGGAGGAAGTGTTCTTTGTTTCTTAGCATAGGCTATGGGCCCCAAGACAAGGTATGCCTTATGACCCTTTGCAAAATTTTGGTTCATATAATAGTCAATGGAAAAACCAATACCCTCCAAACTATGGGCCATACTCCCAACCTTAGTGGAATAACCCTTGGCCAAATGCCCAGCAAAACTGTTGGCAATCCTCACAAGGGAATTGGCAATCACCATAGCAAAATCAGTGGCAGCCTCCGCAAGGGAATTGGCAGCAGTCTAACCAATGGAGAGGAGGCCAGCAATGGTCAAATCCACCCACTGGTTTCCTGCAGCAACTGCAGCAACAATCCATTATGCCACCTCCCGCAGCTAATCAAGGTCAGAATCCAAAGTCAACCCAACTACCTGCTCAGGCAACACCCAATCCAAATAACCATCAACTGTAGCAGCAACAAGTCTATTTTGCTGATCCTAATCATCAGCCTGCCTATGCTCTTAACCTGAATAATATCAATTTACATTCAGGAACTATGTTGCCCACACCATCTCCTCCCATAATCTCGGAATTTCCATATGAGGAGACTGACCAAGAAGAAGATACCAATGACCAAGCCCAACCAAATGAGCCGGTTCAGATTCCATCATTACCTAAGGCATCTGATAAAGTGTCCCCTCCTTTCCCACAAAGGTTGGAAGGTGAAAATGTAAAAAAATAAGAGGAACCTACCTTTGACATCCTTGACCAGCTAAAGCATATATGTGTGAAAATTCCCTTGTTCCAAGCAATCAAAGAAGTACCTATCTATAGCAAGGCCATCAAGAAGGCATGTTTGAAGAAACCGGGGAGGAAAAAGAAAGACCCTCAAACTGTCCATGTCATAGGCCAACTCTCTGACTTAATGCTAGGGAAGCTTAGTATCCCGAAATATTTAGATCCAGGAAGCCCTGTTGTGGAGATCAATGTTAATGGGTTCCAAATTAAGAATTCTTTAGTAGATCTTGGTGTAGCTATCAATGTCATGACAAAGGACCTAGTTGTAAAACTTAATATTTCAGACCTAAGGGCCACACCTACAATATTACAGCTTGCTAATAGCTCGACTATCAAACCTGATGGGGTAGTTGAAGACCTGGTAGTCACCTTGGATTCTTGGGAGTACCCTGCTGACTTTATGGTCTTATCTCCGAAGGCATCATTGGGGGGATACCCTGTCATACTAGGAAGGCCTTCGTTGGCTACTACTGATGCTTATATTGGTTGTAGGTCGGGTAACATGACAATATCTGATGGATATAGCACAAAGAAGCTTACCCTCTATTCTCTAGCCCTGCCCCAACTTGAGTATGGAGAGGTTGTTTGGCCAGATTTGGGAGAAGAGGAGGAAGTGAACTTCGTGGCCAATTTAATGATGATTACCAGAGAGCCTTTCATTGCACAAGAAGAAGAAGAAGATATACTGTCCAATATCCTGTTGAATAACTATGGTTCTGAATACTTTCATTGTGAAAAAAATCCATGTTCCTTGCAGACTATTCTTCTTTCGTCTACATCAGCTCATTATCCTGCAGCAACCGATTGCTTACACACCTTACTACCCCATGAGGTAGACATGTCATTTATGTCTGAAGTATCTATGGTAGACTTAACCTCCCAAGTTGAGGTAGCTGCAGGAAAAACCTTGAGCATTAATAAAAACCTCACCAGTAAGCAACAAGAATCTATGATCAAAATGTTTACCAGTCATAAGTCAGCTTTTGCTTGGGAATATGGTGACATGAAGGGTTTAGACCCAAAACTCTATATACATTGCATATACATTAACAGTGAGTTCAGACCTGTCAGGCAGCCTCAAAGAAGAATCAATCCAACTTTGAGAGAAATTGTTAAAGAAGAATTGCAGAAAATATTAACAACTGGCTTTATCTACCCAATCTCGGATAGTCAGTGGGTTTCCCCATTGGTTATTGTTCCTAAGAAAGGAGGAAAATGGAGGGTATGTGTAGATTACAGAGAGCTCAACTTGGCAACAAAGAAAGATTACTTTCCTCTTCTGTTCATTGATCAAGTTCTAGATAATTTAGCCAGGAAAAAGTACTTCTCATTCTTAGATGGCTTCAGTGGGTAAAATCAAATTAAGATTGCTCCTGAGGATCAAGAAAAGACTACTTTTACGTGCCATTGGGGAACATTTTCCTATTCAGTTTTTCCTTTTGGTCTCTGCAATGCACCTGCAACTTTCTAGAGGGCAGTCATAAGTATCTTCTCAGACATCTCATATGATTGCATGGAAATATATATGGATGACTTTACTACTTATGGTACAACATTTGAGGAAGCTCAATCCAATTTGGAGAAATTACTACAGAGATGTGAAGATCACAACCTATCACTGAATAGTCGAAAGTGCTTCATGATGATGCAAGAGGGAATAGTACTTGGTCACCATATTTCTGCTCCAGGAATATAGGTTGATCCTGCTAAGATTGAGGTTATCTCTAATCTACCCTTTCCTGCCAAGCAGAAAGAAGTAAGTAGCTTTCTTGGCCATGCTGGATACTACAGAAGATTCATCAAGGACTTCAGCCAAATAGCAGGCCCCTTATATAGTTTGCTGAAGAAAGATGCAAATTTTTCTTGGACTGAGGAATGTGAAAAAGCTTTCCTTGATTTAAAAGTTGCCCTTACACAGGCACCTGTTCTGAAAGGACCTAATTGGTCACTTCCATTTTATATTCATACTGATGCATCTGATTATGCCATTGAAGCAGTGTTAGGGCAGAAGGATGGATCAACAGAACATGCACTCTACTATATAAGTAAAAATTTGCAAGGGGCTGAATTCAACTACACTGTTACAGAAAAAGAAATGTTGGAAATCATCTATACTCTCAATAAATTTAGGCATTACATCACTGGTTATCAGATATTTGTCCACATTGATCATGCAACAATCCGGTATCTCATGAACAAAAGCTCAATATCCGGGAGACTGGCAAGATGGTTATTGCTGATGCAGGAATTTGACATTACAATTGTGGACAAGCCAGGTAAAGCCAATGTGGTTGCTGATTTCCTTTATAGAATTCAAAGACAAGATGACTCTGCACTTATTGAAGACTCCTTTCCTGATGAGCACCTATTTGCAATCAAAGTTATTCACCCATGGTATGCAGATATAGCAAATTATTTGGCCATAGAAAGAACTCCTCAATTCTCCCGTAAGGAAAAAAAATTATTAGCAGAGAAAAGCTTTAACTTTTCTTGGATTGCAGATTACATGTTTTATATAGGGCCAGATCAAGTTATGAGGAGATGTGTACAAGAGGAGGACACTCATGATATACTGCATGCAAGCCATGATGAGCCGTGTGGTGGACATTTTGCTGCCAAAAGAACAACAATAAAAATATTAAATACTGGCTACTATTGGCCAACTCTGCATAGAGATGCAGCCAAATATACCAGGAGATGTGACAGATGTCAAAGGATGGGAAGACCAACTCGATCTAATGAGATGCCTCTATTTCCACAAGTTGTCGTTGCACCCTTCAACAAATAGGGACTGGATTTTGTTGGACCAATTGATCCACCTTCCAATGGTAAGTCCTACATCCTTAAATGCATAGATTATGTGACAAAATGGGTTGAGGCTAAACCTATGAAACATGCTAGGGATAATAAAGTAGCTGAATTCCTCTATGAGGAAATATTCACCAGGTTTGGTGTCCCTAGGGAGATAGTGACAGATCAAGGAGCACAATTCACTTCTACACTTATCACAGCCTTAGTAAATGAATACAATATAAGGCACATGAAATCAACTCCTTATCATCTCCAGGCCAATGGCCAGGTTGAGGTCACCAATAGGGACATAGAGGCCATTTTGACTAAAACTATAGATTTGCATAGGAAGGACTAGGCCGCAAGGTTATCAGAAGCTATATGGGCCTATCGTATTACATGGAAGACTGCTATAGGATGTACACCTTTTGAAATGGTGTATGGTAAAACAGCTGTGATGCCAATAAAATTCAAACAAAAGACTCTAAGAACAACATTAGAGATGGACATGGATTTAACAAATGCACAAAAGGACAGAGTCATGCAGCTTAATGCTCTGGATGAGCTTCACAAGAATGCCTTGTAGCACACTGAGATACAAAATCAGAGAATAAGGTGGCATGATAAATACATCAAGGAAAAGAAATTCAAAGCAGGAGATTGGGCTCTACTTTATGACTCACGATATAAGGACAGTCCAGGAAAACTACAAACCAGATGGTTGGGTCCCTATGAGATAGAGGAGGTATTCACCAATGGTGTTGTTCAATTAAGGACCATTGATGAGGTCCGATTCAAGCTACTAGTCAATGGGCATCGCCTTAAGTTCTATTCTAAACCCATTGACAAGGAAACATTTCTGAGATAGTTCAAAATTGAGCAGGATAGCAACGATCCTGCAGCCAAAGGAATTGAGCCTCAGCTCAAATTCCTGGGCCATGCATAAATGTGCATACCAAATCATAATAAAGGGGTTATCTAATAAGATCCCCATTCCATTCATTCACTTCATCCACAATCCATACTCACTCTTTCTCTTCCACATCATCCACCTGTCATTTTCCAGATCATCCATGTTTCTTCGTGTCATGTATTGCAATGAAGGAGGCCACATCAGATAATTATGGTGATTCTCTCCAGGTACGCTCCACTTCACTTTAGTATTGCTTCAGTTACTTTATTTAATGCATTTAATTTAGTATTAATTAACGTGAATAATTTTCTATATGGTTGCCATTTCCTTCGGCTCATTCGCATGATTGAGGACGTTTTTCTATGATAGTATTTCGCCACGTCCTTATTCTCGCCACCATAAGCTTGTCCTATCGTTGTCAAGAACCCTCAAACAGCCTTTCCTTCTTGCAATAATGAACCTACATGTATTTCGTTTATCCATGATTACTCTCTCCCTAAAAGATTGTATGATCACGTTGTTTTCCCTATTTTTCTGTCACTTTTGAAAAAAGGTTCAAAAGTTTCGATTGAGGGGAGGGACAGAGTGTTGTAAAATTGCAGAAGGGTTCATTAATTGGGTTACAAGAAGTTTAGTTGGAAAAGCCAAGTGAGCATTGCTTAACGCATTTGATTACAGAAAGAAATGGGAGGTTAGCCGATTCGGCATGTGCCTACAGACCATAGCATCCTGCTGCAGGATGTGCTGCATGTACCATTATTCAGGCAATATGGGTGGCTTGATTACTTCCTGAAGCTCGGGACTTTTAATATAGACATTGCAGAGGAATTCACAAGGACATTTCATGATGGGGAAGCAAAAGTTAGAGACATAACAGTCAATGCGTCAATTGATAGAATTGCTGAGGTAACGGGATTACCTCAAGTCGGGGAACCATTTCCCAAAGGAAGAGATGCAAGAAGCGCTAGGGCTGAGTTCACTCGGCCAAATGACCTTCCTCTATGGGTAGATAAGTAAGGTGCACAAAGAATGAGTCTGCCACAAGACTGGGTGTCACGGGCAGGGTATATCATCAAATACATAACCTGTGAAGGTAGGTTTTCAGTCCTGCATTCTCATCACTTCAAACTTTTGTCTCATTTACGCCATGGATTGTTGATGAATATTCCCGACTTTCTTTATAATTTGCTATCCAATAGTGCTGCTAAATTTAAAAAGGGTAGGGTTAACTCTGTATCTCACCACTACCTTATTAAATTACTTGTTGAAAAATCCGTTCAAGATGCATCAAGAATGACCTGGGAGGAATTCACGGTCCAATTCAACCCTAAAATTCAAAATGTAGGACCTAGGGGTGAACCTCTTACATTTAAACAATGAACCTCACAGTCTGCAAGCCAAACCTCTGCTACTTTGTCCTCTCCTCAGGAATCATCCGATTCACAGGATGATGTTCCTCTTTTTGAAAGAACTTCCAAGCAACCGACACAAGGTCCTATCAAAATTCATGAGCCGTCTCCCAAGGATAGGAAAGTGAAGTCACCTGTTGTAGCAACCCCTGAACCTGCAAAAAGAAAGAAAAAGGAGAACTTATTTGTTCCTGCAGCAAAACCTTCCAAAAAGCATAAAACAGTTCCTACTTCCATAAGAAGGAGCTCTAGGCTCCAAAACCAGGCAGCCCGCCAAACACTTAATGATACTCCTGCCACACCGCCTTCAGATCCTTCCAGTCCTAAAATGAGAGAAGAAGAACCTGTTATCAAGGAGGTTGTGAGTACACCTGAAGGGGCTGGCCTGAATAAGTTGGCTGCCATTGCAAAGTAGCTACATGAAGATATGGAATGTGATGAGAAGGAGGAAGAGCCAATTATGTTTCCGTCAGAAGAAGAGTAAGGTAAGGTGGATGTGTTTGAAGAAGTCCAAGAGACACCTGCAGTGTGCTATAATCATAGACCACCACTCCATGTCACAAACTTTGCTGTAGGAATGACATGTTTTCAAGAACTTTGGAAACAGCAGACTGCCTCTGTACTTGAAATTGAGAGACTACAAAGGATAATCCAGAATAAGAATCTGGAAATTGCTAACTTGAATGACACTCTCAACCAGATGGTAGAGCTGGTTCCACAACTGATGCAATGTCGTGTACCTTCACCTGTCTACACAATGTATCTCAAGGAGCTGTATTTGAACTTCCAACTAATTAGAGTCTGGAAGGGTAAGAATCCTTCTTAGGATACCCCTGAGGAATTTTATGAAGCATACAGGGATTCACCTCTGCACATCAGGAACCTCCTGTGTAAATTTTATTTGCACAATTTGGTTGTATCCCAGGATAAGGAATTGAATCCCTTATGTTATGTCGGTAATATTCATAACAACGCTCTAATCTCCTAGATCACCAATGAAATAAGCAGAGGAGAACAATTTGATAGCCATATGCATGATGAAGTAAATATGCCATTGTCTGTAAGAAATGAATCTACTAATGGAATGGGCATTTACTTTGATTGGAAGAAATTGTGGAGAGATGAAAGAGCCAGGCCACTGATTGAGCCTCTAAGGCAAGAGGTATTTTCTCAATACTCTCAAATTGTAAACAGTGATTTTAATGCTGCAACCTTGCACATTCAGAATAGATGGGAGCATCTTTCATTTCAATTAAAGAAAGCGTAACCATAATGCCCCGCCACACAACCCTAGAGGAAGTTGCAATTCACTACTTAAATGCACCAATTTTTTTTTTTTTTTTAAGTACAAATGACATGTAAGATGAATACACATTTCCAACAACCTCTAAGGCCACGAGACAAAGATTACTTTAGAACCCAAACAACAACAAACATTAATATAAACCGAAACATTAATCACTTAAGGAAATGAGACAACATACATTCCATACAAGATAACTTACAACGAAGGATAAGAAATACCAAAAGATTTCAATTAACAATATTTAAACAATAAGATTACAACACTCATTCCCCGAATGAGGTAATTCCAACAAAATGATTACATATTACAAATTCCACCTCGATAACAACTGAGGGGTAATAAAATACAATAAGAACTGAGAGAACAAGGCATGAGAAGAAACTGATTCCCATGAGCTCTCCAACTAGAAATCACGACCACACGAACAAGAAGAAGAACCAACGAATTTAAGAAGCACGCCACCTGACCATGTGGAATCCAAAAGGTTCCACTCCCTCTGTGCTAGGAGATAGTAACCAAGAATTCCTACACAAAACCATCTACCACTAGACACGGGCCACACAAAACTGATACAAAATAAATACAAGACCTCATCACATGACTGAACAGTCATACGTACAACTCTAGGTATGACTCACATCACTGACATAGGTTACATTGCTTCCAGACATAGAATGGATCAAGAGTGTCACATATAACATATACAAACTGTTGAATTAGGAAGAGTGTCATCGCATAGCTTGTCAAGGGATATCCTCTAGGAATCTTCCTAGGCTCCGGTCCCCACCTTGGGTTATCCTGGTGGCCTCTACCGAAATCCCGGCACCAATGCTTACTCATGCAGAACCAAATACCTCTCATGGAGACGAGATAAATGATCTTGCCATTCCAGGCCTTCTCGTCTCATCCCAAGTCTAAAACAAGCCCTTGGGCCCATGAGTGAGGCACAAATTATCTTGTTTAATGTTTGATGCAACCTAAGCTTCTAAAAGTTTAATTTAGTTATCACTGAATTGACCAACTTACAAAGGGTTATCCTGGCACCACTTTGTGCGCCGACACCCATTGCAAGCCACTCTCCTAAGACAACTCGCACGATGAAATCCACAATAAGAAACAAGATAACACGACCTCTCCATTTCAAGGAGGTAATAAAACAAGGATACTCACCCCAACACTGAAGACCACAAGGTCAAGACCCTCTCCAAACACTGGAGGCAACAAGGTCTAGCCCTCTCCAAACACGGGAGGAAACAAGGTCACATAATCCACTCCATACACTGGAGGAAAACAAAATACAAAATACCACTCCATCCAAAGGAGACACAAATTACATAACCCTCTCCTAATCCAAAGGAGACACACACACTATCCCCATTCGTGAAAACTGGGTGAAACAACATGGTGTAACTATGCACATTTTCCCATGACACATCAAATGTTGACTCATGTACAACAACCCATACCAATAAATGAACTCTTATCTGGAAGACTTTCAAAACATTCACTCTAATCCCACAACATCGGGGACGAACATTATAACACTACAAGCTTTTCAGACAGTTAAATAAACTAAGTTGTTCAGATTTCCTAAATCCAATCAAACACAGTTTTCATGACTTGCATTTATCCAAACAATTGATCCCATTTCTTTTCACGACATAGAAATATGCAAAGAACAGATCACTTACTCTAAATTTCACAACCATATTCCAGAATCAAGACATTTTAATAAATAACATCATCGAATTGGAATTAAACCAATCAATAAACTCATTTCCTTTCATGACGTTGAAATATATATATATATATATATATATATATATATATCAACCATTCAATTACTCTAAACTCGCAATTAGATTTCCTAATCAAAACGTTTTAGTAAATAAAGTCATTCGACTATAATAATCAATCATTTCTCTAGTTTCACGATCATACACTATAAATGAAACCATTTGTTTAACAAAATATTCAGATTAAATAATAAGTCAATCAATTACGTCACACAAGAAATTAAGTAAATAGCTAACCTAATTCGCACAAGCTCAATTGTAGCTCAAAGTACGTTGACAACTTAAGGAGTATAAACCAATAATTATGTTTCGTTTCCCAATCACATATTTTAATAAAATCATCCTTTGAAGTAAAAGCACCTGATTATTTAAAATCTCCCTTTTTAAAATATATCCTTTGACTATTAAAATTCAACGTTCTAAATAATCCATTGGAATATAGAATCCACATTAGCTTCTATCTCGTAACAAAATCATCTTAAGATAGTCTACATTTAACTTGTCTATTTAATTTCATTATCACGATTGTCTGTAATAAACAAAACCAAATTATAAATAAATCACACATTTGACAAATAATGTCATCAGATTTAAATAAAACATTCGTTATCTCTAAGTCTCACTATTAAATTCATAATCAAGATATTTTAATAAATAAGCATTTAAATTAAATCACTTAAACCATAATTCATCATAGGATAAATAAATTAATCAAAGTCAAAATTCTAAATGAAACGTTTGATCATACTTCTATTTCATTTCATCTCAACAAATGAGATAATCGTTTTACGCTCCTCTTTTAACTATTACAATATCATTTAACATATGTCTTCGAAACATTATTTTATGTTTCTAAGATTTACTATTTATTCCTGGTAATCAATAATGAAATTTCTAAATAAAGATATTCGATTATAACATCAACTTTTAAAATAAACATTAAATTATTATTTAAATGGGTACCTCTAAAATATCATTATAATATTTCAAGATTTCCGATCAAAACATAATTTAAAAGAATTCGATTAATTAAATGAACTCCGTTTATTTCAACTTGATGATTAAAAATCAACTCCATAAATAAATTATATTTGAATTAAACGCATCTTAAAAATAAATTATTCTTTAAATATTTCCATTTTAAAAAACCTCCAAGATAGAATTCCATTTTACTATTTAAAGCAAAGACGAGAAAACATTAAATATAATATATATACACATTATATATATTATATTTTTAAAAATCCATATTAAATATATATTAATATCCATATACATAATTAAAATTAATAAATATAATATATATATTTTACAATAAATATATAATATATATATATTATATAAATATTATAATAAATAAATAAATATATATATATATATATATTATATATTAAAATTAAATAAAACTTAATTTTTTTTAAAAGTTTAATTTTTTATATAAAAAAAAGAAAGGCCTTTGGGCCTTTGGGTATGTAGCCCCAACAGGGACGTCCGTGGTGAGCACTACCTGGCGATACAGTCGCACTTTTGGTGGCGCTCTGCAGCCTTCCTCCCCATCCATGGGGAGCAATGCCGCGATAGCGTCCCCACATGGATGGGGGTGGGTATGGGCAGCCCCACAACACTTAAATATATATATATATATATATTATTTTTTATTTTAAACCATAATTTGTCGAAACGAAAACACAAAATTAAAACCCGAACAAAAATTTTACATACGCTTTTAAAACAAATTTCCAATCTGCAAAATATGAGGGGATAATATATTTCCACAGCCCAAATTGGGCAAATCATTTCCAGAAAAACAAACACAGTTAAAACTAAATTCCAAATAAAGATGAAAATTTCTCAAATACCCAATAAGGTAATCTGGTTTCTTTTGATGGGTATTTTCATTGCAACAAAAGGATTGAATCTTTTAAAAGGAAACATGAACAGATTCTAAATCATTACTAATTGAAACCAAAACAAGAAGGAAAAAAAAAGAAAAAACCTTTTGTTTTCTCCAAATGCTTGAAGATTTGTTAATGGAGATCTTGCCCTTGCTTTTGAATTCAGCTTCTCCAATTTTCAATCTTCCCTTCACCAATTCTTTTTCCAAACCAATCCAATTTTTGCTCTCCAATTTCAATCCTCCATTTTCAAAATTAAAATGAAAATAAAATCCTAATTTCCTTATGCAAGCCCTTCCCCCAAATTTGTCAAAGCCCTAAAATGGACTCACCCACCAAACTTATTGCTAAATGAAGATATTTCATTTTTGCAAAATCATAAAACAATTTCTATTTCCAAGTGTAATTTGCATAATATCCTTTTAAAATAAAAATCTATTTACAACCCCAAGGTCAAATAAATTTCTTTTAACAAAATATAATTCAACAATTCATAATAACATTATTTTTCAACTTTATTTCTAGGAGTAAAATATAAAACATATTTCTAATTTTTGATTTAATCCAAATATCTAATGATGCCAACATGGCTAAATTGATTTAATTTATCCCTATTAATTTAATTAGTCAATAAAATAAATCTAATTCAAAATTAGATTATTTTATTAATTAAATTAAATTAATTAATTAATCACTAATTTTCCAACATCTCAATAAGACAAAACAATCATCATTTATAAATTTCAAAAGCCATTTAATCACTTTTAACTTGCAATTTTAAATACAAGGCCAAGGAGGAAACTAACAACATAAAATAACTGAACCCGACTACAAACCCGACGACACACTATGACTAGGGTGATGGTTTGATACAAAAAACCTAGTTACTATCTCCCAATCAATACCGTTGGTCAATGGACATGCTCAAACCTGTGAAACCAGGTGGAGTCGATGTCCTGTACCTGTCAACCTGCAACAAAGGGTACATCGAACATGCATATATATAATATGATCAAACACACCGTGAAGAGGAAATCTCAGAATCGTAGGGCACTCGCAAGTGAGTGATACGATCGTCCCCTTCACCAATACACAATTACTAACTGACAATTCTAACATCAATGATATGATCACAAGCATAAAACATCATTAAATCAATTATTTGCTAAATTAATCCAAAACATGCCATAAAGGTAGCATCAAAGTAAAATAATCATCACATCAAAATATATCATTCACATCGTTTAACAGATAGCGGTCAAAAGCAACCAAGTTCCAAAGTCAAAGCATAATCAAACACAACCATTGCAAAGGAAACATTGCCGATCAAAGAGCCAAAACAAAGGGGTGTTACCAATGAAATAAGCAGAGGAGAACAATTTGATAGCCATATGCATGATGAAGTAAATATGCCATTGTCTGTAAGAAATGAATCTAGTAATGGAATGGGCATTTACTTTGATTGGAAGAAATTGTGGAGAGATGAAAGAGCCAGGCCACTGATTGAGCCTCTAAGACAAGAGGTATTTTCTCAATACTCCCAAATTATAAACAGTGATTTTAATGCTGCAACCCTGCACATTCAGAACAGATGGGAGCATCTTTCATTCCAACTAAAGAAAGCAGAACCACATACTCCCAATACCTTGTATGCAGCAACCAGAAGGGCAGAGAGGTACATGAGGAATGCTAGAACAAAGAAGGAGAATTGGTTGCCCTTGGTTATGCAGCCGCCTATTCTCCTATGGCCATTATTGGCTATACTGGGGGATAACAACACTTATAACAGAAGTTCTGAAGATAATAGATGGCAAAGGCTGGAGGCAATGTGAGCTCACTTCTGGAGTTTCCAGAATGGTGAATGTGGACAACAACTGAGTGCAGATCTGAGAGAGTTTTCCAGAAGAAAGAATGCTAGACTTGCTGAAGGGTCCAACAAGTAGTTGGTTGAGGGGAGTGATGAGCCAAGTCTTTGGCACATTTTGATCATACTTTTATAAATACTTTGTTGTTTTTATTATGCTAAAACAAACATTCAGTCTGTTTATGGGATAGGATATAGACCTTTTTATGACTTAAATATGATGAGTATATTGTGATAAGAAGTCCCATGATTATTACCTTTAATGTTTTATTAGTCTGATAAATACTTTATGGTTTTTGTGATCATAAACCTTCCTGCAGCCTCCACTACCAAAACTTCCTGCAGCCATATCTGAAACAATGTTTGCCTTAGTTTAATACTTAATGAATGAATGAATAAAGTAATGGATTGTCTTAAAGGATGAACGTGTTGAGCTAACCTTCTTCCTCAGGAAAAGATGGCGAGATATTTTGCAGGTACCATGATTGAAGGAAAGGAATTCAATTTCCACTTGAAGAATTGAAGACCAAATCCATAAAGACTGGTTCAACAGCAAAAGATGAGGAGACAGTTTCAACTCATCCGCCATGCAGGGAGAGTGTTCCGAAAATCTAGGCCAGTCGTCTTGGTGGTGCATGAATCTAGGATGATGGCGCTTTAAGACTGCTCAACTAATTTGACTTAGTTCTTCATTGTCATTCACCTCTTTACTTAAGTTAGTTAAATGTAATAAATGCCTCTCATTTTATAAGGGAAGGTTGGTTAGTAGTTAGGATCAGTTTTCAATAAATAGCCCATTCTCCTTCAGAGAAGGGGCTGGAAAAATCACTTTTGTAATACACTTTCAGTTTTAGAAATTCAGCCAAGAGATTGTGCCATGTACTTGTTTGCACTAAATCAATAAAGCTTATGAAGTTTTTTGCCTAATTTGTTGTCTGCTTTTGGCACTACCTAAGGGGGCCCACTTAGGGAACTGTCCATACTTTTATTCTGCAAGATAGAATAGCTGCATTTTCCTTCATAGAAGTTAATGTGACTGTTCCTGCAGCTGGCGGAAACACAGAGCTGTCAACTATTCCTGCAACCACTAGAGGCAGAATAGGTTATCTTACGAGTTTTTCATTTCCAAGTAAAGTTAAACAGTAAATTTGTTTCCAGTACTTAAATTCTAGTATAAGGCATTTTAGGAATCATGTATGTCTGGAAGGGTGATTAGTGCATATCTTATGCTGTCCCATTTCAAGTTTACGTCCCTAGGTTGATAATTAAATGAGGTTCTTTAGTAGGTCATGACTGCCAATTGTGATGTTCAATCCCTGAGTAGAGGAATTCATGATTCCTAGTTATTGAGTTAATTAAAGAACACTACAAGGATTAGCTCACAATATAGAGAATATCAAAACCGATTACAAAGGCTCACTGCTAGAGAAGGCTCGCTGCCAAAACAGGACTTACTGTCCAGATTAGGACTCGCTGTCCAACAAGGGTTAACCACCCAGAGGGCTCACTGCTATAGAATTATAAAGAAGATAGAAGGGATTTGTTACATAGAGAAGAACAATCTCAATGCAATAGAGATTTCCACCACAACTCATTGCTTGAACACTTGCAAACATGCATGAATTATAAAGTGGCCCGATGCAGAAGTTGGTTACACAAAACTCAAAAAGTGGAAATGTTTTGCTATTTTTCTAATTTGTCACACTTGGACTAAAAATTTGAGGGCACTTACACAATGAATCTTAAAAAAAGTCAATAATATGAAATTAGCATTTTGAATCTAATTTCCAAATATGTAAATTATTCAAATACCCAAATTATAGAAATTAAATTTTGATAGGGATCTATAAAAACCACTTTTTAAAAGTCATTTTTTTACAATACCAAGCACGTGTACGGACAACACTTTTGACCCAAATAAAAGTATTTTGCTAATCTTTTGGGAAACGAGCTAACAACATGAAGTTTGATGTGGATTTTTTTTTGTAATTTCCTTTGGTTGAATTTTTTTGTATTAAATTTGTATTGGCCTTTAATTGTTGTTTTTAAAAATCAACGCGGTTCGGAACAAATATTAAATTCTGGACCTAAACTAAACATTTTTTTTACTCTTTTTCATTGTGTAGAGAATTGTTTGAAGTTTGATGACATATAATTTTTTTTACAAGAAACTTAACCAAAAAAAAGTTACTAAAAAACAAAAAAATCCTAATATTTTAAGTTTAAGGACTAGTTTTCTTAGAAATTAATTAAAAAATTGCAAACATAATCCAATCTTAATAAAAATTATATATTTGGAAAGTAGACATTGTGTTCTCTAATGGGTTTTAATTTTATAGATTGATTCAGAAAAGAAGTCCATCAGCCATGTTGTCAAAGTTGGACATTCTTCTTCAATCTGTCTTAATTTTTTAGTTGCAGGTCAAAGGCTAAGACTCGGATTGCCAAGCCTTTTCCAAGCCTAAAACCAAGGCTGGATGTGGTGTGAGAATTCAACTTTTAAATAATGCGGTAATGATTACAAAACATGTACGCAGTATTTAAATGAAACACATACGTGAAAGCATCTATTTCCATTCGTTGTAAAGTAAGTAACGCTGCATATTTCTAATATAACCATTTTCCCCTAATTTAAATAATCGGGTAAAACACGATTTTCCTGCAACATTCTTTTTCTGCAGTACAGCCCAAAAGTGTCATTTTCTGTGTTTTTTATTGCAAATTTGTCTTGTGTAGGGCATATTCTATTCAAATTGTTGGAAGAGACAAAGTGCAGGTTGAATTTTCTGAAGTGGAATCCAGTACAAGAACATTTTACAAGAAGATTTGGAAAAAGAATTTTTTTGGATGTACTCATGATGTTTTTGTGCTTCAGAGTTTATAGAAAAAATGATCTTTATAGTACATAGTTTAATTTGAATATTTGAAGGAG
>VDFB02357814.1:0-12758 GCA_007258455.2 Sequoia sempervirens | reverse complement strand
TATTTCGCTTTTTCAGGAAAAAAGTTAGGACCTTCGAGGTCATCAATAGAGGATGGCCAAATACCAAGTGTCATAATCTAAGCTTCAAACACTGCACAAAACAATATATGGCGAAAGATGCTCGAAAAATGGTGAAGTGAGGAGGGGGTTTCAAAAAGTTGAAAATTGCAAAAAATAAACTAAGTCTAGAGATGCATGCCTTACCTCAAGGAAGGCGCCTAGGCTTCAATGCCTTAGAATATTTTCAGTTTTTGTTTGTCATGCACATGCAACGGTGAACGCCGTCAACGTGTCGACAACGGTGATCGCGGCAATCGACGTAGTCAACAAACACATGAAAAAGAAGCACAAGGAGGTGAAAATCATTGAAAAATGACTAACACTAGAGCACAAAAGCGCCCCTGCTAGCTAGCGGCACCCAAGGTTTCAAGCAACCAAAAGTGCTTTAAAGGTTTGCAGCTGCAAATGGTTTCTTTCCCGATTTGAACAGGCTTTCCAACAAATTCATCAGCCAATTCAGAGGATTCAGCAAACGCCGCAAAATGCAGATCGAGTGAAGACACACCACGGGAAACAAAAGGGTCACAAGGAAAGTGGAGGAAAAGTGCCCCTGCAAGCCAGGGGCACCCATGAATTCAAGGGGTTAAATACAATTGTTAAGGTTTGTAGTTTTGGGCATCCTCTTCAGAATTCTTCCAACTTCACAATGAATCCAGCATCCAATCCACAGGACTTGTCAAACGCCCTGAAATGAAGATCAAACGAGAAATGTTGAAAGTCAAGAAACTCAAATTTAGCTAAGTCTAGAGCAAAAAAGTGCCCCCGGAAGCCAAGGGCGCCCAAAATTTTGAAGCATCATTTTCAGTTTTTAGCTTTCATGACCTCCAACAAGTCCTCAAATTTTGCCAAGATTCGCAACAAGTTTGTAGCAACTTCACCGAAGCTCTCGAACATCTAGAAGTGAAGATCAAATTGAGGTGTTTTCGTCAAAAAGACAGTGAAAATTATGCCTTCTACACACATGGGCGCCCCAATCAACCAAGGGCGCCTAGGAATTTGAGCCCTCTAAAACAGTCTTTAGAGTTTGCAAAACTAGTCATCATTTCCAGAATTCTTCAAGCTTTTCATTGAATATCTCAGCCTGATCATAGGATTCATCTATCACCGGCAATTGCAGATCGAAGCACAAGAGGTAAATTTGAGAAGTTGAAAATCATCAAAAAAGTGGTTTAAGTCTGGAGCACAAAAGCTCCCCTGCTAGCCAGGGGCGCCCAAGAATTAAAGCCATCAAAACCACTTTTCAGGGTTTGCAATCTCCAAGAGATCCTTCTTAGTTTCATTCACGCTCCACAATGACTCCATCGGCCAGTACATAGGACCAGTCAGACATCCGGAGTTGAAGATCAAACGGAGGTAGTTTATTAAGGAAAAGATGAAAATCTGGAAAATCTTCTAACTCTAGTGATGCAAAGCGCCCCAGTTAGCCAGCGGCGCCAAGATTTAAAAGCATTCAAATGCGGGATCAAAGGCTAGTGTGAGGTATCAATCTCCTCAGACTTGATTAGGCTTACCAGCGCAACTCGCTTTCAGTCTCAATTGCTCAAAAATTGGCGGGAAACAGTGCTCAAACAGGCGGTACCAATCACCGGAAACAAGCAAATTTTGAAAATCTTCGAAAAATTTTCTTAACACTGGCAAACTTGGGCACCTTATCTCAAGGAGGCACCCAAGTCAATTTGAGTTATAGATTTTTGAAGACTTTCTTATGCCTTGGCCACCCAAATTTTGAGGGATTCTCCAAGTTGATTGATATTTACGTCGAATGACTCCTCAAATTACGATTTTTATGAGTTAACTAATGCTTCCACCTCCAAAGTTTATTTAAGAAGCATTTGGCCGTTCTTTTTCATTATTTTTGCAGGTTGACTTCAAACGCCAAACACAAAGTTTTCTTCTCAACAGCATCTGAAGGATCAAATGAAAGGGGTTTTCATAGTTCTTCGTAGTTTCGAATACAAGTTGTACAGAAGAACATTTTTCCTCATCCATCTTTCTAGGGCATCCTTTTTTAGAAACAAAAGGTTTCCTTTTCAGAATTTCATCAAGTTGGGTCTTTCTATTTGGCATTTTTCTTGAAGATTGGCGACTTTCAATGGAAGCTTCTAGCCCTATTTTTTAGGGTTTCTTAAAAAATCAATCTTTTCAAAAATCTGGCAAATTGGATTTACTCAGCATGAAATTGGCCACAAAACCCACATCCCAGAATTTTCCAAAAAAGTTGCCTCGTTGCTTCCATTTTTCTAGGGTTTCTATCTTTTTCAAGCAAAACTCATTTTTTTGGAAAACAAACAATCTGGGTTTCTTCAACACACAAGCGCCTACAAAACCCATATCTCATAATTTTCCGGCAAAAAATTGCTTCGCAACTTCTACCTCTGAGGGGTTCTTGCATGTTCTTGAAAAAGTCATTTTTTTGAAAACGGACGATCTGGGTCTATTCAGAAAGACATTCTCTACAAAACCCATATCTCACATTTTTTCTCGAAAAATTGCCTTTTAGCGAAGCTATTTTTAGCTTTTGTGCAGAAGTTGTTCAAACATAGTCGTGTGCACAATCATTCTTCAAGTTTTCAAATATGCAATTCTCTCAAATCGAATTCAAGACCAAATCGGTCTTGCTTCACGATTTCTTGAAGACACATGACACTGACTTACATCAAGTAAATCCAATAGTTGATTTGAACACTTTGACAGGCGTTGACTGCATCACAATCCAAAATCTTGAGCAATCTGAGTTACTAGCAGTAGCCTCTTTTCCCATCTCGACACAAAACATCGAGTTTGTAATTGCTTGTGTCAAGCATTACAATCCCACTTCACGGGGAATCCAATCAGTAGATGGGCGAATAATTTGCAGCCTTGAGCCAAGAGACATTGAAAGGTGTTTTTCCATTCCACCATGCCCAGATAACCTCATTATATCAACTGAAGAATGTGAAAAGGCGTGGAATACGCAAAAGGAACAATGCCAGAAAAGGATGGCACAAAGGTAGCTCAAAGAGAAACAAAGCAGTTTGCCAAGGAACGTTGGATGTGGTGAATTCAAGGATGAGTTTGCTGTCACGATCACTTTGCTCAACCAAGTCACAGGTCAAGCAAAAGCACACAAGTTTCAGCCATGGATGTTCTACATCATGTCCCAACTTGTCAACAACAAAGAACACTACGACTAGCCGGCTTTGATCAGTGACACTCTTCACAGCCAAACGACAGGGTTCTTCAAGGCCCATGAATTCCATATGACTTCATACCTTGTATATCTTTTAGCCTTTCAAGGCAAGTTTAGAGGGTTGAATGTTGTTGGAACTCTAGGCATGCAACAAGTTTATGAGCATTTACCGCAGTTAAAATTTTCACAGTCAGATCGGCACTTCAAGCAGGTAAATGATCTTTTCCTAATGCATACAGTGCAGAATTTTGATCAGTTGCATGTACGGTTTTCAGCAGATGCCAAATTGGCAATGGTGGATTGGGCTGATTAGTTTATCCAATTCCCCACATTCTCCTACATTCGCGTATATAGCTTCTCAGGCAATCTAACCATGCTTCCTCCATACCCATCGAATAAGGTAGTATCCATGGAGTTCCTAAGGCAATTGCATGAAGTCCACACTTTTTTGCGTAACAAACCCAAGTCTGCAGCCAGTTTCCCTTTTGAGATGGGTATATACAGATGCAAATCAGCAGTTGACGCTAAATTGACGAGCAATGAAATGTCGAAGCTTAATCTCAAGTTTCTCATAGAAAGGCGTTCATATGACCCTTGGGGTCTCTTGGCAGCTTGCCTTGGTCAAAACTCTTCACATAAACCTACAATGGAGGATTTTTGGTTTAGTTGTGAAGATGAGTTTGAAATGCCCAAGCATAATTACAGTAGATTTACTCTTCCTCAAATCGTTGAATTCTTATCAGAAGATGTGGAGGGTTTATCAAATGATGATGAAGAAGTCTTACTTCCCACATACACCAGAGATCAGATTGGTCAACAGCCACTTTGACCAATTGATTGGCACACCAAAGAGAGCACCTCCATTGAGGAAAGGACAAGTCGGTTTGTCAAGAACAGCAGGTTATTCTTGAATAGCAAGATCACACAAAGGGTAGTCACTCCAATTACAGAGCCTAAACAGTTACTAGGGTAGTCACTCCAAACCTCAGCTATGACGCAAAGAGTTTTATAACCTTGTGCTCTCAACTGCAATAAAAAGATCGGAATTTAGTTTAGTACTTCTTTTTTAGCATAATCAGCAAAAGAGGGAGCCTCCCCTCCTAATTTGAAGAGCAGTCTAACTATGCATAGCTGTCTATTTCCAATCCGCACTCCAGAGGTGTGAATTGAAACGCCAACATACCACCAATCATGAGCATCTTTCCTCTATTTGTCTCGAAGATCAACAACATCATGATTCCTCAAAGATATGAAATGGCCAAACTCACTCAAGACAACACTTTCAATATCTTCATTTGAAACCATCCTTCTAAATGCAACCTTGTAGCCAATAGCAACCTCCTCATCCTATATGGTGGCACCCTTCTCCACAAGGAAAGTATCTTTGCTATAATACTTTAGCGACAAAGCAAATGCTAAAAAATGTAAGGGGGTGGTCATCTTGTTCACAATCAACGATGCTCTTTTACACACTTTTGAAAAATGTTTCCATTGGGTAATGTTCCTTGGCTTCTATTATATTTCTTATTTTCTCAACTGTGGAGTCCATGCCATCATAAATTTCACCCAAACATGGGCGATCTGTATCAACATACTTAATCATGCTAACAATGGGCTCAGTGAAACTCAAAAAATATTCCACATGAACCCACCACTCATCATCTAGGATCAATGCTTTTACTTTTGGGGCTCTTTTTGCACTTGACTGCCTCCATACACTCCGCAAGCTATTGATGGCCATAGAAATTAATGCCCCTTGCACCTTCACAAGTCGCATAATACATGTCACATATTAACAATTAAATATATAAATTTTAAAAATATATTAAAAAATAAAATTTAAATTAGTAAAATTACCTTCAACAACTCCAACTTGGAGGTCCTAAAGATGCCTTGTGACATATGATGATTGGTCACAAACATTTGAATCTCCTCGCCCTCCATGTAGATTTGTTTGATCCGTACTTGTAAAACTCAACGCTTCAAATGAAAACTTGCGAGTGGAAAGGGCTGGTGAGTTAATCGCAGCTTTACTTGACACCAAGTAAAAATAAAAACGTGTAGGGAGTTTACCTGTAAAATGCAGAAATAATCACAAGTTTTTGCCCTCAACTCACCAAAAATGTGTCTAGAAGCCAACAAAAATTAGAAATAGGAGTTGCGATTTATTTGTAGGGTTTTCAGTTTGTTTGAGTCAGACGACGTGAATAGAGGTATCACAACTATCCCAATCGTGCCTGCAAAGGGAGAAAGAACAAGAAGAAGAAAAAGTGAGTATCGTAGTATGCACTCAAGTCACATCTAGGGTTTGTATTAGGTCGATGTCTTGGCAACAAGCAAGACTATGGGAGTGGCACCCTATGTAATAGGATTCAACCTTGGCTTAAGGTTTTAAATTGATAATAGTTTAACGTTTGTTTGTTAAGCTTATTTATCCTTGGTTTAAAATTAGATAGATGATTTTGATAATTTGAGAAATGCAAACGGCCCAAAGCCCTACAGTATTTCTAATAAAATTTAGGTGTTTCAAAGAAAAGAACCTTTTATTTTGGCAGGCGCGGGCGGAGATGAAGAGATAGCATTGCGGGTTTCGTTCGCTTCCACAGTTCGGTCGAAATGTTGTCTTTATCTTGGTTCAAGTTCGAAACCCAGCGCCCAGTTCGGCCCAGGTTTTCGTTCCAGTCCGTCCCATGTCGGTACCCAGCGTCCTCCCGCAAAACCCGCCAGTTCTTTTTTCTCCAAAATGTTCGACCGGTAACGAGTTTTAGCGTCCCCGGCAGCGTCTGCGTCCGCCAGTCAGCTATTGGCGACGTCTTTTAATAAGTTCATTTCATTTCAAAATCACTTGATACTTTGTGTGAGGAGCTAAAAACCCCCCCCAAGCAAGGAGATATCATTTCCAACGATTTTCCATCGAGGAGAGCGGATTCAAACGCCATTTTGTGTGGATTTTGAAGGGAAATTTGATTCACAGGTAGAGTTTTTGTTTTTGTTTTTTGTTTTTGATTAATTATTTTCTTTCATTCTTCTTGCAAAATACTCATTCCAAATTGAAAAAAAGACATGATAGAGCACAAAGAAACAATTTTTTTGCATTTAGAATCCAAAAAACAAGATTCATCACAATCTTTTGTTGATTTTTGCTGATTTTTTTCATTTTTTTCACTGTTTTTTGAAATTTTCAGACCTAGGTTCATTTTTGTGTAGAATGATAAGATTAGTTAATAATGTTAATTGATAATTCATTTAAACACATTTGTATCAATTTAAATCAAATTTAGCTCTAGATTTTTGAAGTTTTAATGATTTTAGGTTGTTTTTTAAATTTATTTTGTATTAAAAACTAATATGTTGTACATATTTTTGAATGTGTAGATTGATCATTGATCAGTGAATACACATTACAGTGATTACACACTATAATGGCTTCTGGCTCTGGTTCATGCTCAGCATCAGGTTCCACCCCCGCCCCATCAAGTTCCACCCCTCGCACACCATCAGCATGGGTTCCAGGCACTCGTCCAGCAGGGGCTAGAGACCCTACATGGAAATATGGTGTCAGAGGGCCAGTGCCTGGAACAGTTGTTTGCGGTGAATGCAAAAAAACATATCATGGAGGCATAAATCTCCTCAAATACCATCTAGCAGGCATTCCTCAACGTGATTCCAAGGTTTGTGAGAAGCCCAAAGAAGAGATTAGAAGAGAGATGCTTGCCCTACTTTCACTTGCTGAGGAAAAAAAATGCAAAAGGGAGAGGGCTAAAAAAGCCATAGCAGCATCCATAGCCAGTGCTAGTGGACATGTGCATGCCCATGGGACTCAGGAGCACGGGGTCGAGCACATGGAGATAGAGTCAGATGAGGATGCAGATATTATTGGCATTGTGGGCTCTCTTCATGGTCCATGGATTCGCATTCATGGCACATCCTCCACAACCACATCGACTAGGCCCCCCTTGTCCTCTAGTTCGACTAGAGTGCCAATGCCACCACCACCTTCATCTTCACGCAACCCACAAAGTTTTTTTGTGCCAAGAAACACACCAGGAGCACAGGGATCATTGGAGGCTACAGGGTGGAACAAGGAGGTGCATGAACATGCCAAAATGGCATGTGCTGATTTTTGGTATTTCAATAACATACCATTCAATGTGGCGAGTAGTCCCTATTGGCACAATATGGTCACTTCATTGACAGTTGCGGGAAAAGGCTTCAAGCCACCTTCTCGCAAAGATTTGAGTGGGAGGTAAGTGACAAGTCAACTTAAATGTTATGTTCTTTAATTTAAAATTTAAATTACTTTATTATTTATGTTGAATTCAAGCTATTTTTTGTTTAAAACTTACAATTTTGTACTTATTTAATTATTTTACTTTGTACTTGCAGTTTTCTCACAAATGCAACCGAAAGGGCAATGCATGTGGTGGAAGAGCAAAAAACTAAATGGAAGAAATTTGGCTGCTCAATTCTTTCTGATGGGTGGACGGATGGGAGAAACCGCACCATCCTTAATTTTTTGGTTGCTTCCAAAGGTGAAGTTGTGTTTTGGAAGTCGGTGGATGCTTCCAATAGGATAAAAACTGCAGATACATTGTGTACGTTGTTGGATGAAGTTGTGATGGAGGTGGGCATTGCTAATGTGGTGCAAGTCATCACAGATAATGCAGCAGCATATGTGGCAGCTGGAAGGATGCTTGAGAGTAGACATCCATCACTTTTTTGGTCACCTTGTGCGGCTCATTGCCTTGACCTTCTTTTGGAGGACATAGGAAAACTTGTTTGGGTGGCACCGATTGTAGATGATGCAAGGAGCATCACAAAATATATCTACAATCACCCTTGGGTTCTTAGTTTGATGAGAGAGCATACGCAAGGGAAGGAGTTGGTGAGATCGGGTGCCACAAGGTTTGCAACAATTTTCCTAACGTTGCAAAGCATTTTGGATTCTTTGGGCTCTCTAAAACAAATGTTCATGAGTCAAGCATGGAATGACTCCTCATATTCAAAGAAGGCCGAAGGAGATAGAATTTCTACAATAGTATTCGACCCCTTGTTTGCACAAAAAGCTACAGAGATCGTGAGGGTAACTTCAAAACTTTGATTTTAATTTTAATCTCAAGTTGAATATAAATATATATTTTTTAATTTAACTTTAAGCCTTTCATTATAAATTTCTAACTTTGATCTTTTTGTATTTTTAATCTAGGTGTCGTAGCCCTTGGTTAGAGTCCTCCGCTTGGTAGATGGGGATGAAAACCCAATGGGATACATTTATGAGGCCATGGATAGGGCCAAGGAGGCCATCAAAAGTTATTACAAGGGGGACAGCCTCAAATTTGATCCCATATGGGAGATTGTTGATAGGAGGTGGAATAATCAACTCCACCAACCCATCCATGCAGCAGGGTACTTCCTCAACCCTTCTTTTCTCTTCTCAGAGAGCTTCTTTGATCCTAATGGAGAGGTTATGGAGGGGCTCACAACATGCATTCAGAGGATGGAACTTGAGGTTGCAGTGAGAGACCTCATCATCAAGGAGATGGATATATACAGGGAGGCAACTGGTAATCTCTTTTCTTCGGAGCTGGCTGTTAGAGGAAGAACCACTCTGCCACCAGGTATAAAATTCAGAGTCTTTAAATTTTAAGTTTATTTCACATGCATCTTAGAATTTGATAAAATGTGTTTTGACTTTTGACTTTTGAGTCTTTGACTTTGTTTTCTAACTCTTCAATTTTCTTTTTTTTTTTGCAGATGTTTGGTGGAAAAATTGGGGTGGAAAAACCCCAAATCTACAAAAAATTGCCCTCCGCATTCTATGTCAGCCTTGTAGTGCATCCAATTGTGAGCGCAATTGGAGCTTGTTCGAGTCCATTCACACGAAAAAGAGGAACAAGTTAACACAAAAGCGCCTCAATGACTTGGTCTTTGTGCAATACAACCTTCGGTTGCACATAAAGAGAGTTGAAGAAAAATCACAGGATCCTATTGACTTAGATGAGATAGATCCTTATAGTGATTGGACAGGGCGAGAGGAGCAGCCTCCATTGTTTAGTGCAGATGAAATCCTTGACTTTGAGAGAGAGGCAATGGAGGATGTGGGTGCATCAGGAGTTGGAGATGTAGGGTTGGATGAGATCCAGCCAGAGCCAGAGAGCCAGCAGCAGTAGCACCGCAGCCACCACCACTAGCACCACGCACACGTGGCAGGGCTAGAGGACCCACCCCTTCTTCCCTAGCTGTTGCTAGACTAGGGAAGAGGAAAGCCTAGCATGTTGTATTTAGTTGTTGTTTAGTATTTGCTTCTAGTTCTAGTTTTACTGTTTTCATGTATCAGACTTTCAGGCTTTTAGCCATCGGGATTCCGCATGAGAATGCGATTTTGTAATTAATTTACATTAAAGTCAATCAAAATTAATAGAAAACACTTTTGTACTCATTTATGGATTCATTGGATTCATCTTGTCAATGAATTTTGCAAAAAAATGTGTTTTTAATGAAAATTAAGCAATTTTTTCATTTCCCGAGTTTTTTGCCGAGTTTTTTTCGAGTTTTTGGCGAGTTTTTAAAAACTCTCCAATTTTTCCCTTGGCGAGTTTTTTGTTCGGGCGAGTTTTCCAACTACTTTGACCCACTCAATTTATGTGCCAATATTTTCCAATATCAAATTGAGTGAGTGGACTACACATGGTGTCCAAAAAATGTGACCATAGTACCCTCCACTATAGATCCAACCAGCCTAGGCGCACCATTTCAATGGATTTATGATGTCCCATGATATTATGCACAATTTTTGTCTTACCCGTAAGGAGGGAGCAGACAGAAAAATCACAGCAATAGACTTAAATGCAAATAAATTAACAAAACAAAATAAATTTAACCCATGCTAAGGAGGCCGACCAGGGTGGAGGTTTAACTGCCAACAATGAGGGAAGAGGCCGACTCTCTTCAACATAAGAAATAAATTTAATGTCTTAAAAAGTGGCCGAACTTATCTAATAACTATAAAGGTATTTACATATAAAATTGCCCAAGCCATATTGAAGAATGGGGATCAAGAAAGGGCTGCGATTATTTAATGAAGTTTGAAGGGATGCGATGAAAGGATGCAATTAACAATTAAATAATGCTGACCGCCCAAACCAAAAGACACCTCTCTTCAAATAGCAATCAGGATAATAACTAAGGGTAGCGGACTTCCTGAAGAAGATCTGCAATTTCACAAGGAATAATATTAATAAATTAATTATTCCTATCTGCAATTAAGGAGGCATTAACAAGGGGTCATGCCCTTGGTGAGTTCACATCTTGGAAAGTCATGACCCTCAGCCCTATCGTGGGTATATAGGGTAAGCAATTCAAGGCAGAAAAGGCAGGAATGGAAAAGAGAATTAGCTCGGTCTGAAAACCAATAGCATCTGAGCATTAAGTTAGCAATCACCTACAGATATAAATCAAATAAGAGGAATAGAAGTCTGCATCCTCTAAGTCAGAAATAATCAATTAAAGGAGAGAATATACAGGCCAGTGAGCATCTACAAGAAAAGTTAAATAAGAGAAAATAGAGGACTGCACCTCTGAAATGGGAAATAAATGATAAATCTGCATATGCACAAAAGTCTGATTTCCTGAATCGGTGGTATGAGATTTGTTTTACATAGTTTAACATAAGTGATTGTGATTATTAATTTAGATATTCAAGATGCTAATGATACATTGCTGTTATAACTGCTTCCTTATACCAAAAAATATGATTAACATTTGTTGTCATATGCCTTGAATGTTTTAGCCATGATAGAAGGGACTGAGATTACAAGAGGGGAACGGTGATGGGGCACTCTCCTAGGTATGCCACCTCAAGATGGGGACCAGATGAGCCCCGTGAGGCCAAAGGGGTACAAAGGGTACTGCCTTTGGGCTCAGGAGAGGTGGCATTTTCAGGGCACCCATTGTAATCTCACTCCTCCACCATGGGGAATCAGCACAAGAGGTTAAAACATAGGGAGAGGGAAATGGTTGGCAAGATGAGGGGATAACGGAAAAGACACCTCCTAGGTAGATCACCTCATATGGATGGCATGGGCCACATGAGGAAAAGAGAGATGGTATATCCACTCTTGGGCCTAGGGTAAAAGGGTCCGAGGCACCCCATTGAGTCACGTTCTCCCATACTCTCCTATGATTGAACCACTCCAAGGAGGTTAAAATGCTTTGTGATTGGATTAATGATTGGCCATGAGTTTATTAATATCTAATTATGGCAATCTGCTGATTGGTATTATTGTGGTAAATGATTATAATATGCTAATCAGTTTGATTATGGCAAATGGTTCTAACCTGTGTGCAGGGCTTCAATGAAGGCCTCAATCAGGTGAAAGATATTCTCTAAACCCTTTGTTTATTCAAATTAAGGAATTAGGGCAAATTTAGGGCATTCCAAATTAGGGGACATTACAGGATTATATGAGGATATTGGCAATGAAAGTTGCATCTTTCGCTTGCCCCTCACAATCCATTGCCTTCAAAAACATCGCCCCTTTAGAGGAAACTGTTATAACATTGATCTTTCATACCTAGGACTAACAAAATCAGAACGTGCATTAGAAAGGGTTGTCACCATATCCCACCAATATAGTGATAGAACAAGGTTGAAAGGAAGCCCATTACCATAAATGCAACAAGAAATGCTATGATCTACAATCTCCCTTGGTTCATTCTTGAAGGCCTTCTCCAATGTGCCTCCTTTATGCGAAACAAAAACATTCTCATCTCTAGAAGATGGTGGCATTGGCATGAAAGGATGTGGGCTAGTTGGTTGTGATAAGCCGCTAGGAGGTTTTTGAAAGGTTTTCTCAGCAAGAGGATGTGCAAGAGTCTTTGATTTATTACTTGCTATGTTGGCATCCTCATGTCTTTAATATAAGTTAATATTTGATGCTTTGGTGACCCTTCTTTGTTTTGGCCCAGGACAAAATTTTATTCCCTGTAAAGGAATAGCCCACAAGTGAGCTTTCACTTGAGAGTACAAGCTCTTATACTATTTTGCACAATGGCTACAACACCAAAGATAACCCCCACCACCAAGAAGTTGTTCAATCATTGTTGCATGTTGCCAAAGAGGTGATGATGAATCAAATTTAAATGAACTCTTTGCATTTGGGGCAACTAAACTAGAACTACCAGCCATTCTATAAGAACCACATACAAATTAACAACCCTACAACTTAAGAAATTTTTTAAAAATCAGCATTATAATCCCTTATTATGCAGAAAAAAATCAAAAAAGTATTCAAAACTTACCAAAAAATAATTCAAAACAACTTGAATATTTTTGAAAAAGCTTAAAAATCTTCAAAAAAAAATTATTCAAAACTTGAAAAAAATGAAAGATTTACTCACCTTTGATGGTTAAATCTTCTTTGTGCAACTATTTCTCCCTTGTTCATGGATTTAACCATCTCATAGCCCTTACCTTCAAAAAAAAAACAACCAACCTTCAAAAGTCAACAATGGCAGCTTAGAGGAAAAA
>VDFB02357812.1:0-11519 GCA_007258455.2 Sequoia sempervirens | reverse complement strand
TAAAGATTAAGTGTCTAAGATTGGATAGAGGTGGTGAATTCATATTTGGTGAGTTTAATTCTTTTTGTGAAGAACATGGGATAAAGAGACAATTATCTGCACCACAGACCCCTCAGCAAAATGGAATTGTGGAAAGGAAGAATAAGAAAGTTCTAGATGTTGCTAGGACTATGATGCTGGAAGGAAATTTCCCTCATATCTACTGGAGAGAAGCTATGAGTATTGTTGTGTACACACTCAATCAGCTAAATAACAAAGGAGATACCAGTAAGACCCCTTATGAGTTATGGTTTGGTCATAAGTATACTATTAGATACTCCAAAAGTTTTGGGAGTAAATGTTATATCAAAATAGATGAAGATATAGGAAAGTTTGATGCTAGGAGTGATGAAGGAATCTTTCTTGGTTATTCTACTAAAATCAAGGCCTACTAGTGCTATAATAAGAGATTGAGGAAAATGGTTGAGAGTGCTAATGTGAAGGTTGATGAAGACATAGTTAGACCTTCTAGAACCTATGGATATGATTCAGATGATGGGAATGTTAGTACATTTCAGACTTAGAATCAAGTGCAAATCATTCTGGTTATTCAGCAAAGTCAAGAGGAAGGAACTAGTGAAAGTGCAGAAATGAGATCACAAGAGCCTAAAGTTCAAGAACATACTAAGACTCCAAGGTATGTAAGATTGAATCATTCAGAAGATCAGATTATAGGTGATAAGAACACAGGTGTTCAAACTAGGAGAAGAATTGCAGAGGAATAATGTTTGATTTCAAAGACTAAGCCTAATAATGCTTCAACAATGAAGCATGCAAAGATGAGCATTGCATAGAAGCAATGAAAGAAGAGCTACAACAAATTGAAATGAATGATACATGGATTCTTGTTCCTGTGGACCTAAGGACAAATGTAATTGGAACTAAATGGTTCTTTAGAAACAAACTGAATGAGCAAGGTGAAGTTGTTAGAAACAAAGCAAGAATGGTGTGTAAAGGATATTCTCAGATGGAAGGAATTGACTTTGAATAAAATTTTGCTCATGTTGCTAGGATTGAAGCTATGAGACCATTTCTTGCTTATGTTGCTTACAAAAAATTCAAGGTTTATCAGATGGATGTCAAGTCAGTGTTTCTAAATGGTGAACTGGAAGAAGAAGTGTATATTGAACAACCTAATGGATTTCAATTGACTGGATTAGGAAGATGGCTTGTTGGTTGAGAAAGCATAAAGACTCAAGCAAGCCCCAAGAGCATGGTATGCTAGATTGGAGAAGTATTTGCTGAAGCTTGGATTTAATAAAGGTACTATTGATAGTAATTTGTATTTCAAGATTGATCATGATAGAGATTTGATTGCTGAAGTCTTTGTTGATGATATCATTTTTGGAGGGGATGATAGTTTGTGCATGAAGTTTTCTAATAAATGTAAAGTGAGTTCGAGATGTCTATGATTGGAGAGATGAAATAATTTTTGAGATTGCGAATTGTTCAGCTATACAAAGGGATCTTCATATCTCAGTCCAAGTATGTGAAAGAACTACTAAAGAATTTCGATATGGAAGATTCAAAACTAGTTGGTACACCTATGGTGACCAGATGTAAGTTGACTCAAAATGATGATTCTCCCAATGAAAATCAAACTAGATACAAATCCATGATTGGTGGATTGCTTTATTTGACTCAAACTAAACTTGATATCATGAATGTTGTATGCATTGTTGCAAGATTTCAAGCTAATCCTAAGGAATCTCATGTGATAGCTATGAAGAGGATTTTCAGATACTTGAAGGGAATAGTTGACTTTGGGATACGGTATCCTAAAACTAGACTTGGATATCATGAATGCTTGCATGCATTGTTGCAAAGATTTCAAGCCAATCCCAAGGAATCCTCATGATAGCTATGAAGAGGATTTTCAGATACTTGAAGGGAATAGTTGACTTTGGGATACGGTATCCTAAAGAAGATGATTTTACTTTGAGTTCCTTTACTATTGCTGATTGGGTAGGAGATGTGGATGACAGAAAGAGTACCAGTGCTGGTGCATTTTTCTTGGGTAAGAAGCATAATTCAATTTCCTTATCTACTACAGAGGTAGAATACATTGTTGCTACTAGCAATTGTACTCAAGTATTGTGGATGAAGCAGATGTTGAAGGATATCAAATTTTTGTATGATGAGCCTATTGCTATATTCTATGATAATTCAAGTGCAATTAATATTTCTAAGAATTCGGTGTTGCATTCAAAGACCAAGAATATATCTATCAAGTTTCACTTTTTGAGGGAAAGGGTGAGTGAAAATGAAGTCAAATTGGAGTACATGCCTACTAAGGAATATATTGCAGATATATTTACTAAGCCTTTTCCTAAGGATACTTTTGAGTATCTCAGAGGGAAGCTAGGGGTGAGTACCCCTCCTAATCATAACTAAGGTGCATTGAGTTGCATCAATCCGTGCATTTCATAGTCATATCTTGATCCAGATTGATGTTGCGGTGGCTGCTACTCAAGGGGAGTAATTAGATGTTCATATATGTGTTTCAGAGCTTGTAATGTATATCTTTGTCATTGATTTCAAAGGGGGAGAAGAATCATGTGAAAAAACTTTGTGGGGAGAAGAGTTGAGGAGAGTCAAAACCTAAGTGGGAGTAAGTACTAAGAGTAAGTTGGCTTGATGGTGCTTTTCACATCATGTGTTGCCATTGATGCCAAAGGGGGAGATTATTGGATGTTTTTGATATGTGGTTGTCATTGATGTTAACACTATTAGCATTGAGGTTGTATATGTCGAGGATATTGAGAAAATTATTATACAAAAAGTTGCACATTGTTGGTGGTGAAGTGAAGTTCATTATGTTGGATAGCTCATTATGTTGATGATCAGAGGTTGTGGATTAAAGGGTTTCTTTCTGAGTATATCTAGTTTATCCATGTTGAATTTCAGAGGTTCGAATGAAGATTTGATCTAGTTATGAGTTTTAGTGTTCTGATATTTTTTTGTTGCTTCAATTGGTGTTCCTGAATGAAGATTATGTGATTATGGTAATCTGAGTTGTTGCGGATCCTTATGTAGTATTTCATGATGCCTGTGGATGTTTTTGGATCATGCTCTATCTTTGTTCTACATCCACATTGGTCGATGTGCTCACAATTGGAGTTTTTCTCTTGTATGTTCATGTTTTTCATGTTCTTGGCTGACTGGGTGATTGTAGTGTGTTGTGGATCTTCGAGGAATAATTATTGAAGTTGTTTCGAATGTGAGGATGTTGTTTTGGGTCGTCACTATGTTGTGGCTTACTTTAGTTGATTCACATTGTAATTTATTTATGTTTTGGGCCAACAATTTGTATTCATTTTATATCTTATTTGGAGCCAACATGTAAATGATGTCATGGATATGTAAGAGAAATTTTTTTATCATTTGCATGCATGAGTGAGTGAAGAGTGTGAGTCCTGTGTTCGAATAAAGTTCTAATCATTTTAATGTAGAAGTGAAGTGTGAAGAGTGAGAATATTTTCTATGCTTAACCGGAACTATAATCAAGCATCAACAGATGCTATTTTCTCAGTTCAATCTTGCGAATTTAATCCAAATCTTTTTATAAGATAGTGTGTCTCCCTTGGGTAGGAAGCCTTGTTGTAATTGAGCAATAAGCTCTAGGCAGTTCGCCTAAATGCATGTGCATTCTCCATTTATCTTTCTTATACTTTTAATAGGGTATAATCTTGTGGACTGACCTCCACCGTGGTTTTCCCCTAACAGGGTTTCCACGTAAAAATCTTGGTGTTATGTGTGTTCCTGATGTTGTGATTATTTATGCTTTCATGGTTATTTATTAGATCTAAGAATAAGGTTAAGAATATGTTTAATTTGTTTAATTTCTATAAAAACTTAGTCACCCCCCCTCTCAGTTGTCTGTCCATGTGTTTCCAACATTAAATACATGGTTAGGAGAAGCTTGAGAGCTACCATACCTCTAGACAGGTATAGTCTTACTAGACCCAAACTGATGCTCTTAAAAAAATTTGATCCTTTTGGATTCCAATTGGTCAGTGGGGATTATTCTCCTTCGAATTCTCCCCTAGAGTCTCCTCCTTTTGTAGATTATGAAACATCTCTTAGGGTCCCCTTTAAGCAAGTTCAATCCTTAGAGGAGAACTAAAAGCATTTCGAAGACTTCCTTAACTATGACAACCTATTTTCTCAAGCCACCCCCATTGTCGATAATATGAGAAATGTACTCATCTCAAATCATAAGGGCCTTGAGTTTCTTCATGCACTAACAAACATAGTTGAGACCCATGTATCTTCATACACATTAGTGTTGAGTCAAGCTCATGATTCTCAATCTAATGTCACTAGCACCTAGTTAAATATTATGATGCATGAGGTGTTTATGCACATGGTAGATACTAATCCTATTGTAGCTCCTATGTATTCCTCTAATAACACAAGCATTGTACCTGTGCCTCCCATTTCTCCTAGAGTTAATGTGTCTCAGAATCCTTTGGGGTATAACATCCCTCCTCCACCTAGCTCTACACTTCAAACTCCCACAATATAATCCTCTATTGTAATGGCTGGCCCTTCTTCCCACCATCGAATCCCATTTTGAACACCTTGTTGTAAAACATGCTTCAGATGCAATCCCAACTTGCTAATCTAACTAACACTGCTACGCAACCCACACTTACTCCTTACTATCATTGAAAACCTCTTCTTTTGGATATCCTAAATGTTCCCATACCCCAAGAGATTGAGATACCAAAATTTGATAAATACAATGGTAAGGGAGATTCACAAAAATGTGTTAATTCCTTTACCACTTTGTGTATTGATTTCTTGCATCAAGACCAGTTTCTAGTGAAATTTTTCTTGTGATCCCTTAAGGAGACTGCATTGGAATGGTTTTTCTCATTGCCTAATAATTTTATTTTCTCTTTCATTAATAAACTCATGAATCAATTCTTATAGCAATTCAAAGCAAAAATTAGCTCCAAGGTCACTATCATTTATCTTGTCCATTGTAAGCAGCAACCCAATTAGAAGCTAACTAATTTTATTTCTCGCTACTAATCTATCTCTTCACAAATTCCTTATGCCCTACCTAACCATGACATTCAAAGAATGTTCATGGGAAGTCTCTAGTTGGAATTTAGGGAACAAGTTTCCTTAATGAAATGTCTTTCTTTTTCTCATCTATGTACTACACTCTCATGATCTAGTATGGGGCTTCTACCTCATCCTCACATCTTGATAGTTGCAAAGTTGTGTCTTTTTCTGAAGGGTCAAAAAAAGAAAGCAATAGGAAATGTGACGACCATCCCTTAGACAATTGAAAATAGTACAATTAGGTTAGAACATAATCAAGTGTTCATGAAATTATCTAATTCTCACTCAAGTGTACTCTAGAGGTTACTTAAAGATAACTTAATCACCCTCTCAGAAATTAGACCACTTCTTGACAAGACATACCCTAGTTGGTATGATCTAATAATATCTCGATCTAATAAAAGACAAAAAACTCCTAAGTTTAGCTTAAGTGAATAAAGTGAAATAAGCCTAATAATTAATTAATTATTATTTAATTACTAATTACTTTAATATTGAAAGCATCCCATTTAGAGATAGGTTGGACTTTTTAAAAATATAAAGAGCTTTCATAACACTAATGTTATGTGAGAGCATTTTTGGAAAGCTTCAATATCATAAAAGAAATAGCTAATGTGGAGAAATTTTTGTGAAGGATGAAGTAGAAACCTACATTTGAGAGAGTCATCGATCAAGATTCTCTACACTAGTCTATTTATCATAAGGTTTAATATCAATTATGTCCTTACATTTAAATAATCTCCTAGATGAAGGTTCTATTGGTATGCGAAGTTAGTTTTGATTATCTAGCATTGACTAAAAAGATGATGGCAAGTCCTAGCTGGTTGTAGGGGGGTTGGGTGTAGTCCCCTTTCCACATGGAAGGAATTCTTATGAGGCCATTAAGCCAAGACAAAGAAAAATTTCTATAACTTACTATTTTTGACATTTTTGGAATCATAAAACATGTGTACATGCAATAATCGAGTCACACTTTTGATTTTTTAAAATTATTCTCCAAAGAGGACTCAACAATTTGGATGAATTTGTTGGCATAATTTTGTCATTGATGTCAAATGGGATATTTGCGGAGCTTTGGATGTAATTAGTGATAGTGGATCAATGTCTAGAAGAATTGGTGAAGAATGATGGAGAGAAGAGCATGTCTTACAAATATTACAAAGCTGCTCTAATGTTGCAAAGTTGTCATGATATTTTGGCACAATTTTCTAGAAGTATCTTCCAAAGGCTTGCGAAGAAAATAGGCTACATATTCAGTATGGGTTTTTCAATAGGTTTTGAGTGGTATGGTCTACATGATCAAAAGATGTGTAATGTTCTTAGAAAAGAATCATCTATGTTCTCTGGTCAAATTGGGGTTTTACAGTTAAACCCTAAGGTGTTGTAATCATGGCACTTTCATAATGTTTATGTTTTCTTGTTCACTGGATATAGGGTGTAGTAGGTTGATTAAGATGTTACATAATCCATCAAAGTCATTTGGGAACCAACCCCTTTACCTAGTGTTATCGATTGGCATGGTTTGTGTGCATCGCATCAATCCTTCATATCATTTTTTTATGTATTACGATAGCCTAGTGTTTTTGAGATATGCAATGAAGGAGATCAATGGTGAAGGTTCAAGCATGTAAGATTGGATGGCTATCACACAAGTATTTTTCATTGTGTTTTGAAGTTTACCTCAGTATGTGCTATGTGTGATGTGCGATAGAGACAAATCAACAGCTAAGAATATGAGGTGAGATCCAATGGTCATCGCATCTTTGCTTCACATTGTTGCTGTGAAGAAAACAAGAGTAAGCTATTTGCGATATGCAAAGTTAGTGGATCATGACATCATCAGGGACAAGTGGCACAATATAATTCTATTGCATCATTGTTTCACATCACTAATGTGAAGAAAAAGGAAGAAAAGTAATTTGTGATATGTGATGAGCACTGCTAGTGGAATATGACATTAGCTAGGATAGATGGTAGACTAAGGTTGCATCATAAAGTGTTAATACATCATATTTCTTCATCTTCAGGCTATAATGCTTTGTGCGATGTGTGATGGGTAAAGGTGTTAGTGGAGTTTCACATAAGTAGGGACAAGTGGCAAATGTTATTCACATCGCAGTTGTGAATAGCACTGCACCAAGAAAAATGTGATAAGAAAATGGTTGATGAGAGACATGGTGGGTCCTTCTTCATAAGGTAATGGAGCAATAAAGGTGGACACATATTCAATTGAGACAATTGGCTAGTTTGGTTAAATGGTATGTTTCCCTTTTACATCCTTAGGAAACAATGTTTAGAAATTGAAGCACAAGCGTGATAGTCATACAACGATAGAAGATCATTGGTGGGGTCAGGGTTGGGATCAAGCGGTGATCACACTTCAGTCTCACATCACAAAAAAAGATTTTGATGCCCTAAGTGAAGTTGTAACATGCTATGTGAGCATGATGAAGATCGATGGTGCCACTTTAAATGAGGTTGATGTGATGATTGTGTTTTAAAGGTGTCAATGATAGAGGATTGATGGATCATGGCACGAAGACAATAGATCAATGGTACAAGATTAAAGTTGAAGACCTCTAATGGCTATATGATATTATGAGTGAATAGGGTTTCATTTAGCCATCATACGGTGAAAAATTTGTTGCTCCAGCTTCCTTGCAAGTTTAGTAGGTGATTCATTTTGGATGCGGGATAGTATGTTGAACAGAAAGATCGATTATAGAAAGTAATACATTAATGAACATAAACCTTAGATCAATTACATGATAAAAATGGCATTGGTATAGAAATTGTTATTGATGGTGTGGCAATGGCTCGATGTATATGGGAAGATTGTTAGAAGATAGGTAGTGAAGAAACCACAGCAGAGAATTTGGCCTGGATGGGTACATGAATCAGCAATACGTTGTGCCGATCAGTGAAGATTTGAAAAGTGGAGACAAACAAAAGGTATTCATTTGGGGGAATTATTCGTATATGAGAGGAGAGTGAAATTAGAGTGGACAAAGTGCATATTGAGATAGAAGTGAAACCGGCTCAAAATCTAAAATATCATCAAAGAGTTTACATTCAAAGGTCTGAGAAGTAGAAAGAGGAGGTGCCAAAACCCAAAATGGAAGAACAAAAGCTTGTCCAGTAGATTGATGCAGCTAACGCATTCCATGTCCTAGACATGCATTTAACTGATGAATTTGTTGCTTCCTCCCGAACCACAAAATAGTTTCACCATACATATTTCAAGTGGATGTGGTGGATGAAAACATGCTCCATATGCAAGCAAGTTGTTTTCTCAGTTTAGTTTTCCGCGGTTTTGATTTTATTCTTGACTACTATGATCCGCCTGAAACACTTCCACTAACACAAGAGTTGTCTTCTTTATAGTCAGACACCCAGATGGTGATGAACTCTTGTCTGGAAGCAAGACAACCACTTTACAGCTTCACAATGAGAACATGCAGTATAAATGAGCCAACCTATGAATCAAAACTAAAGAAGAGAATCAAGTCCTTGGAACTACTACAATGTTATGTATTTCAAGTATATTGGCATACAAGTCTCTATCAAATATTTATTATTCCTTTAATATGATGTAAATTACAATTTTCTAGATAAAGATGAAATGTTACAATAATTGTCTATTAATGTGGTCTATACTATACCTTTGAATGAATATGAAATGTTTCATGAATTTTCAATCTTTAATTGATGTTATGAAATGTGACATATTTCATTGTTTGTCAAAAGAATTTCTCTTTTATTTGGAAAAACAAAGTTATGAAAGTTAACTTAACAATTTACATATTGCACCCCAATTTTATTAACACAATTATTTTAAATACATCTATTAGAAAGACATCAAAAAATATCAATCTCAAGATACTATCAATCCTACATAACAAATTCAATATAAATACCTAAAACTAATCTCTCTCAACATATATTAAATAAATGTAATTAAAATATCCATACTAATATACTAAAAATAATAAATAGAAATTACATATATTCCATTATCTATTAATATTTTTTATAAATCATGTAATTATTTGAATACATTATAATCATGGTCATATGCTCCCATCCTAATTGAATAAGTTTCACACTAATTGTTTAGTGGTCACAGCTATTATGATTAAAATATGTAAATCCCCTGTCCCCATCATAGAGGAATAAGTGGTGCCATTACCTAGACTTCCTAAACCCCTTATCCAAATCCTTGTGGACCATTTATATACGCAAGAGAGGAGTAATAAAACAAATCTCAACTTATAAACGCAATTTCCAACTCATCACATCCAATGTGGAAACAAAAGAACAATTAAGACGAATTTACACCCACCCATGGAAAAACATCATTTTCTTATCTTCGCATGATATATATTAATGCACGCAATGTAGCCTAACTCTTGTCACTATGGCTAAGGGTTTGTAGGTATTTATGACTCATCATAACACAAGAGAAAACCAAATTAGAGGTAAAATCACAAAACACAATTCCTCACTTAACTAAATATAAGTTGTCACACAGAGGGGGCAAGTGGATTGTTTTGTTGACAAATTATCTTAGAGGGGTATGGATTATTAAAAAAAGAATCGATGACTTTCAAGTCATTATGAGAGTTAAGAACAACAAATGACGTCAACAATATAAATTTTGAATTTAAAGACACAATAGAAGCCTCAATGCTATTTGAAACTAGTCTGTTAGGTTGCCCCCAAGGAATGAGTCTAACCCATCAACTCAGAAGAAAGCAAAAATAAGTGGATCTAGTTATGCACTCTACTTAAAAACATTTAGTTCAATGGTGAAATAGTAAATAGCAAGTTTACACCTCATCTACATCAAAAAGTGATAAATATTTGTCTTATTTTTACTGGCCAAAATTAATTTGTGAGTACTATTGAACTTGATGATTTTTAAGAATAGCCTTAACTATGTGAGCAACTTCTCCAGTATGGAATTATGGGTGGTAATCTCATGGTAAGGATATTAAATGAATTTCTACACATGGTACATAGAGCACTCCATCAACAATTGAGATGGTCGTAAAGATGTTGGAATTCTAGTTCCAACTTCTTTGTCTATGCTTGGACCTAAACATGTGTAGAGGTAAGCATGTGAGCTTTCTTATTAGGAGAAAACTAATAGCCAATGGCTTTGGATTTAAAATAGCACTTTTTATAGAATTATGAAGAAAAAAATAGATAGTAAAATATATATATATAAACTCTACCAATGCAACTTGACTTAGAGGTTTGATCCCTAAATAGAGAAATTATCTAAGGAAGAAAATAAATAAAATGAAGAAAAAAGGTTGTGGATCCACCTCTAAGCATCTTGGGCTCAAGGGAAAGTCTAGAAAAGGCATTTGAAATATATTAATCTCTACTAGGTTCAACATTTAGGATAAGGAAGTATAATATTCACAACTCTTTCTACAATATGAAGCACTTAATAGACCAAACATTATAAATAGAGATCATTTTTTAGCTCAAGTGTAGATCACCAAACTCATTTTAAGCCTACAAAGCCAAGTGTAATTGAGGAATGCAATCCCTACCACTTGTTGAGCATACAAAGAGATGACAAGAAAGGACTAGTCACTCTATAAAGAAGCCTTGGAGTTTAGTTCCTAAATTTAGTATTAAAATTTCACCACTATTATTTTCACCAAGCTTGAGAAGGTTCAAGCCCCAATTTGTGAAGCATAACATTTATAACTAGCTCTTAAATGTGAAGGATGAAAGGAAAATCAACATTAGCAACTCAAAACTTTTGTTGCAAATCATATCATTGGGCCTAGTCCTAAAACAAGACTACATATTTGGTGGTATAATGTCATTGCGGAAAATTCCAAAAGCTTTGGTTATAGGAGCTTTCACCAAAGATAAACTAAAATAATTGATAATAGGAGACCACCAAAAGTTGTGTTCATTGTAAGCAAGAATAGTCATAAAAGCATCACCAACCCTTTTTAAAAAATGATTTAATTTCCTAGAAATCCTTGTAGAAACTCTAAGCCATAAGAGCCTTTAATCTTGACAAGGGCATCTTTAGTGAGAAGAGTGTGAAGGTCAAATTCTTGTTGTAATATGAACACGAGGAAATATAGTGTCTAAGAAGAACCATCAAGGCCTCTAAGCCATCAATGGCATAGACCACCCGCTTAGAGAAAAATGCAATAATTTGCATGTAAATATAATGCCCATGCTAGTATTATCTTGGGAAGACAACAAATGTCCCACACCACTTTTTGAAAACCTCTAGTTTGCTTGGTATTGGAATAAACAAAATAGAGTAGGTGCTTGGAAAGCTTGTCATAGGTAGCTTTAGATGGAGTCCAACAAGAAGAGTAATAAGAATGAGTACATGTTATTAAAACAAAGTGTAAATATACAAT
>VDFB02357810.1:0-25198 GCA_007258455.2 Sequoia sempervirens | reverse complement strand
CTCTTTGGAAGGATGTTTTTAAAAGAAAAATAGAAAAGACCCTAAATGGAATCCAAATTATGCATTCTAAATAAGGGTTTCTATTAACATCAAGGATTTTTCCTTGGATAGTTCGCTAGCCAAAATGGATAATTCCCTAATCAATAGATTTATTGGAAGGTTTCTATTAGCATCATTTTTTTCCTTGAATAGATCGCTAGCCAAAATGGATAATTCCATAATCAATAGATTTATTGGAAGGCGCCCTAAAATTGAATCAATGAGGAAGTGGATTGCCTCCAAATGGGCCATTATAGGTAATTTCAAAGTTTTGATGCTCTCAAAAGATCTAATTTACTTTTCTTTTTCTCTTCCTAAGGAGTACCTTAATACTTTCATGAATGGGGTTTTATTTTTTGGTAAGTAAAGTATTTTTATGTGTAAATAGTTTCCTATTCTTAAACCTTCTAAGGGTCTCTTTGTTACTCTTCCCACCTAAGTCAAACTCTTAGGCCTCCCTTTTGAATACTAGGATAATGAGATCATTGTTGGGATTTCCAAATAATGTGGATAATTCCTCTCTTTATAATGTTACTAAAGTGAGATCAAGGTTTGTGTATGTTATATTTTGTGTTAGTATTGAGCCACACAAAGTTACACCTATATCTATTTTGTTGGAGTCATGATTCAGAAAATTGATGCAGGAAATCAAGTATGAGAACTTGGCTTTGCTATGCAAAAACTACTATAACATTGTTCATCTCCTCAACTCTTTTCCTAAAGGTGAATTAGAGATAAATTCTAGCTATGAGCTAGTTTTGAAGCTCAATGCTCTAGTAATCACCTAACCCGGTCTCTCAAGATTCAACCCCCTATTCCTTCAAACTTGAAAACAATTCTTGAGGCTGTCTCTATTGATCTTTATAAGATAGTCATTCCCTCTATCCATGTTGAATATACCTAATACTGAGAGGGGGGGTAAATCAATATTCCACTAGCCAAATCAATTATTAACCATCCTATTATCAATCCACATCTAATAGCACTAGTGAACCAAAACATAAAAGAGATCATAACACATTGACACCAATATTTTTATGTTGAAAACCCAAAATGGGAAAAACCACGATGAGGATTAGTTCATAATATATTATCACTGGTTATAAGATATTATAGGGCTCACTGCCAAGACTCACTATCCTTGAAAAGGCTCACAACCTGAATACAAAATGTGGCTTATTGCCAAGATACAAAATATGTGGCTCACTGCCAAAAAATGAACTGTAGAAGTGCACCTACAAAGTGTTGAAAGCAGTTCTAGTTATGCTTTAGTACTATCAAAATTCTACTTTGGTTGCCAGTATACAAAAAATATTAGTAACTTCACACTATTACACTTGTTGCATTACTTGCATATCTACTCTCTTCTCCTTTATCGCTTTGGCCATCATAAATATATACACAAGCATAACTCCCTTTATCAATTAGGTCGGCCAAAATGAGGGAACACTCAAAATACAAAAGGTCTTATCGGTTTGATACAAAATTCCTTTTGGCACACAAAAAAAAAAGTGTTATCCAAGCATTAGGTCAGCCCAAACCTAAAGAGGAACATAGAAAAGATAAACCTTTTCGGCCATAAGAACAACAAAGTTTTGTCATCAATCTAGTTCAATCAGATTACAAAAACATGTTGAAAACTTGTTTATACCTATAACTGGCATTCCTGATCAACATATCAAAGACTCATTGACTTCCCTTATACTGTGAAGATTTTCATATCAAGATACTAGATCAGTATGGAAGCACTGATTACACAGTTAGTTACCAGCCAATGTTGGAATCAATGAAAAAAAATTGGAAGGCACCTTCTTCATTCTTCCAACAATCTCCCCCTTTGTCATTGATGGCAACATGTGCCGAAAAAAATGAAACTTGCTTTAAAACTAAAAAAAAATGCTCAACTCCCCCTAACATATGTACAGAAACAAACATATTTTATCTCCTCTTCTCCTCTTCTCTTCTATTTTCTCTTCTCCTCTCCCCCTTTGAAATCAAGGAAAAAGGATGGGGAAACATTTCAAATTCAGGAATTGGGGGCACCTTGTAGCTCCTTGAGAATCACTTCCAAAGTAGGCTTTCCATCATCCTAGACACCTTTTTTCCTAGAAAGTGTTTTATGCAAAGCTTCTATTTCCACTAGGAATTCTTCTCCTTCTTCCAAAGTGGATGGAGAAATGTTCGTTTTCTCAATTTTTTCTACCTCCATTAGTGCATTTGTTATAGTAACATGTCTGGACATGACCATATTTCCAAGTTGGACATACCGCCTCATAGCCTCTTCCTTTTTCCTCTATAGGATGAAAATCTTATTTTGAAGATCTGTAATGGAAACCCACCTAACATAGTTTCTATCATTAGAAATCTTATAATATCTAGAGGCATTAGCAAGTTGAGACTCAATTGATTCCACTAGATCCTTGATACTTCAAGTAGCTTCTAACCATTTTATGCAGTAAACAAATAGCAGTTGGGATTCTTCATCACATTCTCTTACCTCTTTCAAAGTTTTCAAAGCTTTTTCAGGAGCAATAGTACACTTATCTTGCATAAAAAACAAGATTTTCTATAGAAAATTCAACTTTGCTTCTCTTATGGTCTACATCTTAAGATTGGATGTGTACTCTTTCATAGAATCAACAATAAGCCTCAAATTTTCAATCAAAGGTAAATATTTTTTTGGAGTAACACAGGGGATTGACTCTTGTAGAGATTTGATAGCTTCATTTATCAACTCATTGCATCTTCGATATGACTCTAAAGCCTCCTATATGATAGAGTTGATGAAAGTGTTACATAGCTTCATTTTGTCACTCGGTGTAATCTTTGTCAAATCCTAGGTGAGATGGTAGCTTGACTAGCTGAGGTGGAAGTGCAGGTTGGATTACAGCTTGTCTTGAAAGAATACATTTAAGAGTACTTCCAGATGACTCTTCGGATTGCTTTGATGGTTCAAGGCCTTTGGGATTTTCACTTTCAACCTTATCTTCCTCTTTCTTTTATTCTTCCTCTTCTTGTCCTTCTTTTTCTTTTTCTTTTTCTTCTTTTTCTTCTTCTTTTTCATCAATAGATGGATTTTTTTTTCTTCCTTCCTTCTATCCCCATCATCCTTGTCTTTATCATTTTCTTTGTCTTTATGCCCTTCATTTTCATCTTTATTTTCCTCTTCTTTGTTCCCAATGGATTCTTGATGTTCTTCTCCCTTTTAATCGGATTGATCCTTATGATGATCATCAGACCTCTTACTAGTAGTTTCTTTTGTGCTCATCTGAGGGGTAGGGATCTCTAAAGCTCTAAATGTCTCATCAATAGTCTCCAAGACTAGGTTATCCAAAGCTTCTATAATAGTGGCATGTTCCTAAATCTGACCAATATGAGATAAAGAACTGGTTCTTGTCCCAAGATTCCTTGCTAATTGCCTAATCACATAATGAGTTTCTTGCCTTAATTTTTCAACATAGTCTTCTTCCTTAGTCATTAACATGTGGACTCTCTTCTTGACTCTAAACAATGTAGAACATTCTTTCAATAGATTTATAGCTTTTATCTCTGACTGAGTTGAACTAATATATTTTACGGCTTCTCTTCTCATTTTGTTTTCAACATTTAATGCTTCCTTCCTTCTAAGCACTAACTCTTTCCACACATTTTTAGTAACTTTTGACTATATGGTATCCATGTTTATGTTACAGATAACTATATATTGAGTAAAATTATTTATGACAGTTTATTTTCCTTCATCATCAACTTCATCATAGAACTCAGTAGTTGACATAAGATCATCATCAATCATATTATTCACTAATGTTTTGAGAACCAAGGGAGGATAATTTCCTACAAGAGGAGAACTGGGTATGTTCTCCAAAGGGTTAGATGAACCTTCTACTTTCCTCTTTTTATGTACATAAATTTGGTAAGCATCCTTTTCTTTCTATGACTTCATCTATAGAGATGACAGTACTGGTTTTGGATTTTTCACTAGAGGTACTACCTCTTCTATTTCTTTTCAACTGATGCTCCTCTTCTAGACCAAGCTCAATTTCTTCTTCAACAACATCACTCAAATTCCTTTTCTTATGATATTTTTCTTTCACTCTTCTTCCTCTTGATGTAGTAGATGGCATAATAGCAGGCATGTCCTTCTTCTTAGATGCCCTAATACTAGGACCAATAGGGGTAGCAGCATCAAAATATGCATGGATAGTTTGTTCTTTCCTTTTTCCTTTCACAACATTAGTAGCACTAGGTGCAATAGAGCTAGAAATAGGCATTGGAGTAGCATCAAAAGATAACCTTCCTTATTTTTTGGGTCCAAAGGATTGTTCAGGATTTTTGTCTTTCCTTTCATCAAGGACCTCCTTCAATTGTACAATGTCTTCCTTAGTGTATGCTACATCTTGGAAGAAAGCTTCAATTTTCTTTCTTTATTTAGGTGTTGTAGCTTCCAAATGAATTTCAGCAGATTTCTCCTCATATGTACCTAATCTAGCTAGAGAGGGGTGCTTAGGACTAGCCCATAGAATTTCAATATACCTTTCTGCCATTTTCTCTTGAATCTCATATCCCAGAGGTTCAATCCAATGAATTCTGGGTTCTACGGCTTCAATGATACATTCATCAGTAGACACAAGAAATGTTATCTCCTTTTCATACTTTTTCACTGAACTTCTTGGAATCCTTTCTCTTTCATGAATTTCATTTTGAAAGAATGCAAAGAATGCAGTTAGGGCATTATTCTATGCCTTAAAATCTCCTAGTTTGTGTAGATAATCACTAATTTGATGAGCAACTGACCTAGAGTTATCCCATATTATGTTCATTCTCTCAGGTAACTCCCTTAGAAAATAGAATAACAAACAAACAACAAGAGTTCCAAATTTAAAGACATGTCTCTTCACCTTTTTCATACTCATATTTTCCATAAGTCGCATCCTCAACAAATCAAATCCTTTCCATTCACCACCATTTCATAATTTGTGTGAATTGTCGTTGTCAATACTGAATTTTCTTTGTTTGTGAAGTAAACTTTTTTCCCAATCATAATGGCAGCATACTTGACTATAGGGTTTGTGATAGACTTTGTGGTTAGGGATCTTCCCTAAAACTTTGCACTAGTTAACCTTGTGACCTCATCATTTTTCACTACTTTTAGAATTGGAATTTAACCAGTGTCACAAAGAATAGTAATTGCACAAATTGCCTCCTTATTAATAATACCTGGTTCATTTACCCACACAAGATTGTTGTGAACCCTACTGAGGACCATTTTGACAAATTTTTCCTCACTCTCACTAGAAAAGTTTGGAAACCAATTATAAACATTTAGCTTCATTCAAACTAGGTTTTCATATTCTTCCTTGAGTAGTAGGTCATCAGTTAACTCATTATTCCACAAATCCTTCAACACCTGGTGATCAAATTCTTCGAGCTTCCCATGAATGTATATTCTTGGATCTCTGATGGGTAGCACATGACTCAGAATGTGCGAGAACGAACCCATTGGATCATTTTCATATACTTTCCATGAACATCTTCTGAGCTTTGGTTGGGACCTCTCAAAATTTTCTACAATAGTAGGAGTGGCCATATTTCCTAAACAATCTTGAATGATATTAACACAGAGTTCCTTCAATTTTGGAAACCACATAATTCAGATAACAGATAATACATTTTGCTTGTTGAGAACTAGGGTTTTGATTTGCAGTACTCTAGCTCACTTTCTTTCTTGCTTCAACTTGCACTACTCCCAATTTGCACAAATTTTATTTTCTTCAACTTAATTGCTTGCTTTAGTATTTACCATTTTTCCCTAATTTTGCATTTATTACTTTTCCACTTTAAATTTGTCAACCACTTTGTAAAATACAATGTAAACCAAGAGAGTTCCACAATTCTTCTGATTTTCTTGATTTCTGCCAAAATTTCCATCAAATTCATCAAAATAGAAATTCATATTACTTGTCCTTGTGTCATCGCATGACACCTCATATATCGGGGACTTGTTAGATTTTTTTGTGATTGCTCCCCCTAAAACCATTACTAGGTTCAATTCTTAGAAGAGGTGTTTGTACTGGATGTAGATACATGATCATTTGATTTATCCTCATTCTCAAGTTCTTCCTTCTTTCTCCAATTTTTTTCTATTTGTTTCCTTACTTCTTCAGGATCTACCTTGTTCATTGGCTTGTTCTTCTATTCCAGATTCAATTTCTTCCCAACTTTTATCTTGCAAATTTTTGAGATATGTCCTGGTTTGTTGCAAGAGTGGCATACAACATGTCCTTGATCAAGAGAGTTTTTATTCATCCTTGACCTACATTGATTAGCCTTTTTTCCAAAGATATTACATGTGTAACAATAGCCTTGAAAAGACTGAATTCTTCTATTGATATTAAACTTGTTCATCATCATCTGACTTCTACATTCGGTGAATCTATGTCCAAACTTGTTGCAAACATAGCATTGTCTAGAAAATAATCCAATGCTCTAACTTATTCTATTATGGTTCATCCTGCTTCTAATTTTTTTTTCTCTATGACCGAATTTATTTCATGAGAAACAAAAACCATTAAAAGATGGGTACCTTTGTGCATTAGGTTGTCGGATGGGAATCCTTCTAGTAGTGATCTTTCATTCCTTGCTTTGATAAGCATTCCTTTGAGGTTTCCTTTGATTGTCCCTTTTGTTGAAAATTGGTTTAGTCTTTGAGATTTTTCCTTCTTCAATTCCTAGACCACTTTTGTCTTTAGCAAGTTTCTAAGATGTAATCAACTCATCAAGCATTGTAGAACTTGTCTTGAACCTTTCTTCATGTGCTTTCACTTTTTTAAGATCAACTCTTAAATTTACCACTTCTTGTTCAAGCTTTGTACAATCATTAATTTTATTCTAGATTTTAGCTTTCTGATATTCCTCAATTTTCTTATTTTCTTCTATTTCCACTTTCAGTGTAGTAATAACCTCATTAGCCTTCTTCAACTAATCACTCTCTATGTCTATACTTGATTTTTTTAATCTACTCTCTCAACTTCCTGATGCAATCATTTGCTTCCTTCAGATTTCCTTTCAGATTTTCCTTCTCATCTTCACTTTCATTCAATTCCTTAAGAGCAACATTGATATCTTCATATATAGATTCTTCTTCCGGAGGAACAAAATGGTATTTGCTAGCCATGTGTTCAATTTTTGGGACCTTCCTCAAGGTGTAAGACTTCTTCCAAGGAACCAAGCTTTGATAGCAATTGTTGAATATATCAAATAATAAGAGGGGGGTAAATCAATATTTCACTGGCCAAATTAATCATTAACCATCCTATTATCAATCCACATCTAATAGCAGTAGTGAACCAAAACATAAAAGAGATCATAACACATTGACAGCAGGATTTTTACGTGGAAAACCCAAAATGGGAAAAACCATGGTGAGGATTAGCTCACAATATATTATAACCAGTTATAAGGTATTACAGGACTCAATGTCTTTGAAAAGGCTCACAACCTAAATACTAAATGTGGCACACTTCCAATAAATGAACTAAAGAAGTGCACCTACAAAGTGTTGAAAGTAGTTCTTGTTATACTCTGGTAATATCAAAATTCTTCTCTAGTTGCCAATATTCAAACACTATCAGTAACTTCACACTATTACACTTATCACATTACTTGCATATCTACTTTCTTCTCCTTTATTGCTTTTACCATCATAAATATATACACAGGCATAACTTCCTTTATCAATTAGGTTGGCCAAAATGAGGGAACACTCAAAATACAAAAGGTCTTGTCTACTTGATACAAAATTCCTTTTGACACACAAAATAAAATGTGTTATCCAAGGGTTAGGTTGACCTAGACCTAAAGAGGAACACACAAAAGATAAACCATGTCGGCCATAAGAACACCATACTTTTTTCATCAGTATAATTCAATCAAATTACAAAAAAATGTTAAAAACTTGTTTATACCTATAACTGACATTTTTTATCAACATATCAAACACTCATTGATTTCCATTTTATTGCGAAGATTTCTGGATCAAGATACCAAATTAGTATGGAAGCATTGATTACATAGTCAGTTACTAGCCAATGTTGGCCTCAATGACAATAAATTTAGAGGGAACTTTCTTCATTCTTCTAACAATCCCTAAGAAGTCTTAGCCTTCTATACCCTTTGTTTCAACTCTTGTGAATGGCTCCACCCCAAGGATAGGACTATATCCTTTCCTACTCCTTGAGTTGTTAGTGGGTTGTTTATCAAATAGATCGAGATTAGTGCAACTATCTCAATCCTTCCTTGTCCAATCCATCAATGGTGGGGTTTTTTGAGGTTTAGTTTGGTTCCTTAACTACAACTTCCTTTGTTGAAGAATTTTGAGATCAATGAAGTTCACTCACCAGTGGTTAGCTCTAGAACTAATAAGGTTTCTTATTTCTTGAAGCCTCTTCTATTAATCCCTCTATGATAGGGGCTTGGTTAGAAGATCTCAGTTCTCCCACTACTCCTTTAACCTTGAACAATCCTTCCTCCTAAAAAAATAGAGTCAAGAAAATGATTGATATGGTAAATGATTTCAAACCAGAGGGAATTATGCGAGAGAAAAAGGTAGGAACTATTGCTAGAGTAGTGGTGAATGAGAAAAAAATCACTTTGGAGAAGCATGGTTGTAAAAAAACTAAAAAATTATTCTCATATCCTAGTTCACATAAAGGGGCTCTATAGTCTCTATAAGCATAGTATCATCAAGAATTTTATCATATATTATAAATTGGATATTTTTCTCATCCAAGAAACTAAAATTAAGTCTAAAGCATTTGGAAAAATTTGCAAGTATATTTAGTTGCATGCTCACCTTATGGTAGTTGATGTCAAAGGAGCCTCAAATGGGTTGGCAACCATGTGGAGACTCCATTCTCTTCAAGGTACTATTAATTCTAAGGATAAATTTTTTTTCAAAATTCTTTTTAGCAATATATTTGATCACTCTAAATTTGTTCTTTCTAGTATTTATGCTCCTAATAATATTGTCCAACAATGACATTCCTGGACTAATATTCTAGATTGTAGAAATTATTTTTGGGATTTAACTACGTGTTGATTGGAGATTTCAACTCTCCTCTCTAATCCTCTGAGAAAATGGGAGGAATTATGGATTTGACGGATAGTAAGATGGACTTGGAGAATCTTCTTATCAAAGGGGGTCTTATTGATATAGTGTTGGAAGGTTGATATCTAGGTGACAGCTATGTTTGAAATCTCATACAAATATAGTGGAAATTTAATATCTAGGGGACTGCTAGATGTTTAAAATTTTCCACAAGCTAAAATTCATAGAGGAAGTGGGTAAGTGCATAAAGATAGGGAACCAAAAGGGGTCTTAAGTGGCCACTTTTTTTTTTAAACTAGGAAAGACTGACCTTCGATAACAAATTGAAGGTATTTACACTCAAAATTTTAAGATGCAACAACAACAAGAGTTGTAGTGCTCCAAATATAATTTCTAAACTACTAATTTTTTAAAAATGTTAGATATTAGAGGGTTAAAAAAGGGGGGACACACAAATTGGTCCTATTTTTTTCAAAAAAACATAACATAGCATTTGGTGTGGCCCTCCTAAAATGTCAAAAAAAATGAGTATTTCAAAAATCTCTTTAGTGGGAAATTATCTAACACCATATAGTTTATCCTCAATTTTTTTGCTAATTTTTTAATTAATATATGATTTTTTACTAATTTTCAAAGTGGACACTTTATGAAAAATAGAAATTTGAGCATGCTCCCCCCTAAAATTTTCTATAACTTATCAAAAATCAATTATTAGTTTTTGAATATGCGTAGAATGGAGTCTAGTTTCTAAAAGTATACTTTATTTGAAATTTTTATGAATGGTTAAAAATTAATGTGAAAAATACCAAACATTGGTTTTTGACAAAAATAGATACAACAACAAAAGAAATTAAAGATGAAAACCTTAACATACTCAAAATGTCAAAAAATTACATGGTTAGATAGCTAAGAGAGAGCTTAACATTAACTAGGTGTTTTTTACTTGACATTGAAACACGTGCAAACTTGATGGGAGCACTCATAGGATTATGCCATTTTTTTCACATTCTACAAAAACATGTCTTTGGATGTTGGAAAGCCACTCCAAACCTTTGAGTTGGAAGCCCAAGGAAAATCCAAGCCAAAGGCTAGGAAATTTCCAAAGCAAGTTAAAATGTGAGAACGCTATAATGTGCTCATGTTATTTGAATGCATTCCCAAAATGCAAGCACGCTATAATGTGCTCATGTAAGTTAAAATATTGGAATAAGTATTCCTTTTGAAACATATTTTCTCATAAGGATGCCAAGGAGTAGCTACAAAAATTTCAAGCTAAAATAGATAGGATTAGAGCTATTGAGGATCTCTATCATAAAGAAAAAAAGATCCTTAGTGAGCTTCATAATCTAATTGAGAAAGGTAATTTACTAGACATAAAGGTCTAGGAAACTATGGATCAAGGAAGGAAATAGAAACATTAGGTATTCTCACAAAACTACTCTCAAACATAGAAAAATGAACCAAATTATTGAAATATATATCAAGAATGGAAATCTAATCTCTTTAGAAAATAAAATTCATTAGGAAGGTGTTAGATTTTCAAGGAACTATTAAATCCTTCACTAGTTTGGAATGCTCAATTGGAAGCTATCTCTAACTAGCTTCTCCAATTCATCCCCAACTCACTTAGCATTTATATTTTTTAATATTTGAAAAGGAGAATCTCAAAGTAGGAATTCAAAGGTATTATGTTCTTCTTAAAACCATATAAGGATCCAAGGCTTAATGCCTTTCCTCTAGCCTTCTTCCAAAAGTACTAAGCTATTATGGGAAAGAATGTTATCAAAATTGTCAAATATTTATTGAATGAACAAGACACCTGAGAGGGGGGATGAAACATTTGTATCCAATTAAAACATCAAAACCCTCAATATTAATCATATCCACATGCATTCATTAAACCCTTAATCTATTATAATATTTATACATGAAATACAAATAATAGAAATGTAAATAACACCATACAAAAGAGAACACTAGATTTACGTGGAAAACCCTAGGAGGGAAAAAACATGATGAGGATTATCTCACAATATAAGTAATTGAAAAATTGGTACAAAAAGGCTCATAACCAAAATAGGACACACTATCTAGAAGGGCTCACAGCCTAGGCTCATTTCTAGAATAGAAAGAAGAAAGAAAATAGAATGCTACATAGAGAACTCAATCTCAATGCAATAGAGAATCCACCACAACAGCTCCAACAACACTCGCAACCTTCAAGAGATCAAGATACCTTTAGCTCACTGCATTGAACAATCTTGCATTATAGCTCACACTATATTTCACACCTCTACCTTTAATTTTGCATCACAACACTCAACTCTATTCCACACACCATCTCACATCAAATCACCTTGTATTTATACCATCCACAACTTGAAAGGCATCTTCAAGTCATCTACACACTCCTTACACTTTTCAAATTCAAAAATAGTTCGACACTAAGCATTCTTGTGGTGGATAGGAACAAAAGTGGACCTATATAAAATTGAATTGGGACCCAAATCAACAATCACATGCCACACTACACCTTTATCAATACTTAAACATCTTTGAATGTAGTGTAAACAATAGGGTGGTTGTTATGCATGCAAAAAACATTAGACTTTGAAGTACATTCTTTGTCAAATCCAAGGACAAAAATCACACCACGCTTCTAGAAAATCTACAATAATCCACAAAACACCTGAGATCCAACAAATTCTTCACACCAACTCGTACCCTCAGAATGTACAAGCCCAGTACGCTCAAACTACACTTCCAAACATTATAACTCTAAAAACCATATTCCAGATGCCAAACCAAAAATATTATTGACACAAGAAGAGATGAACACCATCAACATACCTTTAGATACATAAGACCTAAAGCACAACTATAGAGAAATGTGAAGAAAAAAAATTTCTCCCACACACCTCTATAAGCAACACTACAAATCTAGTTCACACATTATTGAACATAACTTCTTCTACCTATCGATCCAAAAACCCTAATTCTAGGTATAAAAACTCTAAACACCTCTAACCAACATATCCAAACCACACAATAAAATATTCAACCTAGAAGAAATGCGAAGCAAAACCAGAACACCTCTGCAATTCCTTATTTCCTCTTTTTATTAAATTTTTCAATATCCTCAACATCTTTATCACTACCACAACCATAACCAGAAGCTTGTCAAAGAAACACCAAAGGTTAACACTAGTAGCTTAATTTATGACAACATAATGCAACTAATCAAAGAAAAAATATCTATTAACCACTACACAATTGACGTCAATGACAATGCATGCTTGTTGACATTAATGATAACATCTTCATACTTGCAACAATTCCCCCCTTTGTCATTGATGGAAACACAAGATGTGAAAAACCATCAAACACAACATAGAAACTTCCCTTTTTTTTCAAATTAGACAACCTACACCACATTCCTACACTCTCTCCTCCTTACAAGATTATTTCTCCCTTTTAATTTTTTTTTCTCGCATGCTTGATTGTCCCGCTGTATAGATAAAAATTTTCACATGACTCTATCTCCCCCTTTTACATCAATGGTAAAGGATAAAATATTTTACATTGTTCACCCCTTTTACAAAGAACCAAGATACTTGCTACTACTTTGAATACTCTCCCTTAGGAATACACCAACCAAATTAGCAACCTTTGTAAAATTGCAACGCTCACTCCATACTACAATAATTGTCACTACCTACTACCCCTGAAAGGTAGTCACCAATTTTAGTCTAGATAGAAAATGAATCCATAGATCCATTGGACTGATGCATCTCCATATGTATCTAGTTCAAAGGAGGGGAAATAACCCCCAACTTCTCGCGAAGATACTCAAAATTATCCTTAGCAATGGCCTTAGTAAATATATCAAAAATTTGATCCTTTGTAGGTACATATTCAAGCTTCACTTCATTCTCCACAATATTCTCTCTTAGAAAGTGATATCTGATTGAAATATTCTTTTTCCTTGAATGCATCACTAGGTTCTTTAAAATATTGATTTCACTTGTATTATCACAAAAGATAGAAATAGGCTCATCATACACCACTCTGATATCCTTCAATGTTTGCCTCATCCACAAAACATGTGTGTAGCAAGATGTTACTACAATGTACTTAGCCTCTATAATAGACAAAGAAATAGAATCTTGTTTCTTACTTAGCCACGATACCAATTTGCATCCAAGAAATAATGTACCACCACTTGTACTTTTCTTGTCATCCACACAACTAACCCAATCTTCATCTATATATGCACTTAACATAAAATTAGTATCCTTAGGATACCACAAGTCATAATCTAGAGTTCCCTTCAAATATCTAAATATCTTCTTCATAGTTGCAACATGTGTCTCTTTAGGATCTTCTTGAAATCTATCCATAAGAAAATCTATATGCATGATATCTAGTCTAGTAGCAATTAGATATAGCAGTCCACCAATTATAGATCTCTACTTGCTTTGATCAGCCTTAGGAGATTCATCATCCTTACTCAATTTGCAACCAATAACCATAGGAGTACATACTATTTTGGAGTCTTCCATTCCAAACTTCTTCAACATTTATTTTCAACATTTATTTAACATACTTTGATTTTGAAATGAATTTCTTTATTTGTTTGATTGATTTGTAGCCCAAGAAAGAAGTTCATCTCCCCAAACATAGACATCTCAAACTCTTTCTACATCTCTTCTACAATTTTTTTGCACATAGCTTCATTGCCTCCAAAAATTATGTCATCAACATACACAACCACTATCAAGATTCGATCTTTCTCAACGTTAAAGTAAATATTACTATATGTGGTGCCTTTATTGAATCCTTGCTATATCAAATACTTGTCCAACCTTACATACCAATATATAGAAGCTTGCTTCAATCCATACAATTCCTTGTTCAATTTGCTCACCATATTAGGTTTATCTAATAACTAAAATCCTTCTGGTTGTTCCATGTAAACTTCTTCCAATTCTCATTCAAGAAAGAAGACTTTACATCCATCTGATATCATTTAAAGTTCTTATGTGTTTCAAATGTCGAAAACATCTTGATTGCTTCCATTCTAGCCACTGGAGCAAATGTCTCCTCAAAGTCTATTCCTTCAACTTGTGCATAGCCCTTATACACAAGCCTTTCCTTATTTCTTACCACTTCTCCATTCACATTCAACTTGCTTCTGAATACCCACTTAGTACCAATTATTTTCTTGTTTTTCAAGTCTAGGAACAAGTCCCCAAGTCTAATTCTTCTCAATATACATAATTTCTTCTTCCATTTCCTTCATTCAATATCCATCTTTTCATGCCTCACTCACTGTTTTAGGTTCAACTTTAGAAAGTAAACATAGATTTACCTCTACTTTAGCAGCTCTTCTTCTTGTCAACACACCTTTATTTTTGTCTCCAATGATCTATTCTTCTGAATGATTTCTTTGCACATACTTAGGGGTCTTAGGGGTATTTTTTGGAGCTTCTTCCTCTTCATTATATACTTCCTTTTCCTTATCTTTTTCTTCTTCTTCTCCTCTGCAAGTAGGTTCATCTAATTCATGTCCATCTATCACCAGCGAATTCCTCAAATCTTCATCAAACTTGACACTTGCACTTTCAACAATCCTTCTTATCCTTTATTTATAACATCTATAAGCTTTGCTTTTAGTATAATATCCAAGGAAGATAACTTCATCAGACCTTGCATCAAAATTTCCTAAGTTTTCCTCATCTCTCTTGATATAGCATTTGCTTCCAAAAACTCTAAAAGTACTTGACAATAGGGATCCTTCCATACCACAACTCATATGGAGTCTTTGTGTTGTTACCTTTTTCTTGAAATCTATTAAGTATGTAAATAGTAGTATGAATTTCTTCTCTCCAGTAGACTTCCAGTAGGTTAGCTTCTTTCATCATAGTCCTTGCATCTTCTTGAACAATCTTGGTTTTCCTTTCAACAAAAACAATTTGTTGAGGACTCCTAGGGGAATACAAGTTCCTTTTATGCCATGATTCTCACAAAATATGTTAAATTCATTGGACGTGAACTCTCCACCTCTGTCAGAACTCAAACATTTAATCTTCAAATCCATTTAATTATCAACCATAAATTTAAATTATTTGAATCTATTTAGGGCTTCAAATTTTTCTCTAAGAAAATTAACCCATGTCATTCTAGAATGAGCATCAATCAAAACCATGAAATACCTTTCACCTTGAAGAATTCTTACTCTTTTAGGACCACAAAGGTCTATATGCACCAATTCCAACAATCTGGTAGAAGAATGTTCTTTTCCCTTGAAACCACTTCTTCTTTGTTTTCCAAATTGATAATTTCTACAAATAGCATTGATAGGCTTTGTAATCTTCAAAAGATCTCTCACTACTTGAACTGAACTAATTCTAATCAAATTATCAAAATTGATGTGACACATCCTCCTATGCCATAACAAGCTATCATTAATCTAAGCCATAAAATAGTGACCATCAACACCCTTGATCTAATAGATATTTCCATATATCCTCTTTCCAGTAATAATCATAGTTTCAAACCCTTTTCTAATCTCACATCCATCATACTGAAGCATAAGGTTGTACCCCTTTCTACACATTTCTCCAACACTCAAGAGGTTATGCTTTAAACCTTTAACATATTAAACATTTTTAGTATTATGCTTGCCATCAAAACTGATTGAACCTATTCCACAAATCTTAGCACTTGAATCATCTCCAAATTTAACAAACTTACTCTTGTCTCCAGTCATATGATTTGAGCAACCACTATCAATAACCCAATATTTCATATCCTATCTAGCATGAAAATCGGATACCAAAGTACCTCTAGTCTTATCTTTTTTCTCTAGATCACTTTCCTTCACACAACTTCAAGAGTTAGCAGAATCATATTCATATTTTAAATCCAAGAACATTCATTATCATCAACATCTCCATAATCATATTCATCATCAGAAATACTAACATCTTTTCTAAAATAATAGATTTTCTTGATCATCTTTCTTTTTTTTTCCTTTTTCTTATTGTTCACAACTCTGTTTGGATATCTTGAAGCATAGTAACCTATTTCCACAACTGAAACATTTGAAAGGTAATTTACCTTTGTACTTATTGGTGCCCTTTTTCATCCTTCTTAGAAAGTTAGCTTCTACATCATCAAGATCATCTCCATTTAAATCTTCAATTTTATTTTTATTTTTCAGCCTTGAAAGCCATCTCCACTTTTGCACCCTTATTCAAACCATTTTTTTCTCATTTCAAATGTATTCAATGTGCCATACAATTGATCTCTAGTGTAAGTATTAAAATTTGAAACTTCCTCAATAGTAGTAACCTTTTCACCATAATAATCAAGAAGAGTTCTAAGAATTTTCTTTACCACTTTAGGTTCTTTGGCTTTTGCACCAAGACCTCTCATTGCAATGACAAGCTGATCAACCCTCTGCATGTAACTTGTAATTGTTTCATCTTCAAACATTTGCAAGTTCTCAAATTGTGTGTTTCCACATATTAGCTTGTTTTACTTATCATCTCCTTCATAAATAATTTCTAGCTTATCTCATACTTCTTTAGCATTTTTCAAATCCATCACATTCACTAATTCAAAATTTGCAAGACTACTCAAAAGAACAAACCTTTCCTTACCTTTTGTTTCATAGGCCTTGATTTTATCACTTGTGCTCGGTCCATTTACAGGTATGGTATATGTAGTCTTCATTTCCTTTATGACATCAAATCCAAGGTAAACCAAATAGCCTTCCATCTTCACCTTCCATAATGCATAGTCTATGTCATCAAACATAGGGATGTCCTTCTTGTTTTCCATCCTAGATCTACCTCAAGCGATCAATATTTTCTCCAAGGAACCTTGCTTTTATACCAATTGTTGAATGGAAAAGGAAACTAAGAGGGGGGGTGAATCATTTGTATCTAATTAAAACATCGAAACCCTCAACAATAATCATATCCACATGCATTTGTTAAACCCTTGATCTATTATAATGCTTAAATATGAAATGTAGATAACAAAAATTGAATTAACATACACAAGAGAAGACTAAATTTTCATGGAAAACCCTCAGATGGAGAAAATTCTATGAGGATTAGCTCACAATATAAGTAATTACAAAACTGGTACAAAGAGGCTCATTTCCACAATAGGAAACATTGTCCAAAAGGGCTCACAACCCAAGCTCACTTCCAGAATAGAAAGAAGAAAGAAGATAGAATGTTACACATAATACATGATCTCAATGCAATAGATAATCCACCACAATAGATCCAACAAAACTCACAACCTTCAAGAGATCAAGATACCTTTAGCTCACTGCATTCAACAATCTTGCATTACAGCTCACTTTGCATTTCACACCTCTAATTCTAATTTTTCATCACAACACTCAGCTCTATTCCACACATCAGCTCGCATCAACTCACCTTGAATTTATAACATCCACAACTTGAAAAGCATTTTCAAGTCAGCTACACACACCTTACACTTTATTAATTCAAAAATAGGTAGGCACTAAGCATTCTCATGGTGGATAGGAATGAAATTGGACCAATACAAAACTTAATTTGGACCTAAATCAACAATCATACACCACGCTACACCTTCGTCAATACTTAAACATCTTTGAATGTAGTGTAAACACCAATTCAACTATTACCCATGTAAAAACCATTAGAATTTGAAGTACACACTTCCTCAAATCCAAGGACAACTTGAGCACCACAAACCATGCTTCTACTCTAGAATAATCCACAAACCACTTGAGATCCAAAAAATTCTTTGCACCAACTGGCACCTTCAAAATGTACAAGCCCAGTACACTCAAACTGCACTACCAAACACTGTAACTCTAAAATCCATCTTTCAGAGTGCCAAACCATGAATCCTCTTGATATAGGAAAGAGAAGAACACCATCAAAATATCTATATAATCACAAGACCTAAACGCAACTATGGAGAAATGTGGAGCAAAAGCATTTCTCCCATACACCTCTGAAAGTAATAGTACAAATCCAGTTCACACAATGGGGAACATAACTTCTTCCAATCAATGTAGAAGCCTAAATTATGGGTATAGAAACTTTGAACATTTCTAACCAACATATCCAAACCACACAAGTAGATATTCAACCTAGAAGAAATGTGAAGCAAAACTAGAACACCTTTGCAACACCTTATTTCCTCTTTTTATTAATTTTCTCAATATCCTCGACATCTTTATCACTACCACAACCATAACTAGAAGCTTATCAAAGCAACACTAGAGGTTAGCACTAGTAGCTTAACTGATGACAAGATAATGCAATTAATCAAAGAAACAATCTCTCTCAATCACTACACAATTTTTTTCAATCCACTAACCTTCTTAAGGAAATAAACAAAACCTTCATAATCCTCATTCCTAAAAGGGTTGGTGCTGATAAGATGTCAAAATTTAGGCCTATTAACCTTTGCAACACCATTTATAAGATTTTCTCTAAACTTCTTGTTCAATGTTTAAAAGCATTTTTAGAGAAGATAATCCATCTAAATTAGAAAGGGTTTGTTCCTAGTAGATAAATTACTTATACTATTATTTTGTTCCATGAAACCCTTCATTTGATGAATAAAAGTAACAAGAAAAGTATGGTCCTTAAGTTGGATATTTTCAAATCTTATGACAAATTTTCTTAGAAATTTCTTTCAAGAATTATTCAAAAATTTGGCTTCAAAGGTAATTGCTAAAGCTTATTGAAATTTATGTCTCCTCTCTAACTTACTCTATCCTAATTAGTGGTAGCCCTCAAGGTCATTTTCATTCCTTTGGGGTATAAAGCATTGTGATCCTCTTTCTCCCTACTTGTTCATTATACTTCCTGAAGTCATGGGTAGGAACATTGAAGACAATATTAGAAGGGGCAACCTTAAAGGATTTGGGCTTTCTTCTCACCTTCAACTTATTTTGCAAAAAAAATTGTTGATGAAACTGTCTATTGGGGGAAGCCACTATTATTGAGGCCAAGGAATGGATCAAAATTATTTCCAATTTTTCTTATGTCTCTAGCCAAAAAATTAACCTAGAAAAAATTGACATTTTGTTCCTAAATACTCCCCCAAGGTTAAAAAATAGAATTTTTGACATCCTCAACTATCACATCGATCAGCTATCCTCCTTGTACGTAGGTATACCTTCACTAATCCAGGATTGTTATCAATTCTATTTGGACTAATCTTCTTGAAAATTTTCAAATAAAGCTGACCACCTAGAAAGGAGTTCTTCTTAGGAACTTAGCAAACTTTATCTCCTCAAAGCTTCCCTTTAGAACTCCTTTGTATATATTTTCTCCCTATTAAATATACCCAAGGTGATGGATGAAAATTTAGAGAAAATTCAAAGAATATTCCTCTAGTCTAGTCTTGATAAAAGGAATAGAATTTCCTTGGTGGATTGGGACTTAGTTTTCTCTCATAAAAAATAGAGGTCTCGAATTAAGGAGAACTAGATAGATGAGCACGGGCCTCTTAACCAAAGTTAGTTGGAGACTCACTAAGAATTAGTTGAAATGGGATAATAGTATGTGATTCAAGTATCTTAATGGATGTAATAATATTACTCTCCCCCAATCCCAACAATAACCCAAAGGTTGTACCATTTGGAATAATCTACGAAAAATTAAATATACTCTAATCCTAGGAATTAAATAATAAATTGGTAATAGAGAGAGGACTAAATTCTAGGAAGACCCTTGGATCTCCTCCACACTTCTCAATTTCCATCTTATTTATTTTTTAATTCAAATTGACCTAAAAATAGTGTTCGGGAATCTTGTCAAATATTACTAGGATGCTACCAATAATCCTCTCTCATCAAGAATACATCCTGATTGGTTTGAATCTCCTCTACATATTACAATTGAAGAACTTATCATAATTATTGCTAATAAGAGGTTCTACATGATCCAATTAATCAACAACTTTTTGTGGCTAAAATCTCAAGATGGTATTTACTCTATTAAATCTAGATTTAATCTATTATTACCCAAATGGCCTTCTCATTTCACTTGTTTGAATTTATGGAAGCATAAGAAACATACACATATTTTATTTCTTTTTGTGGGATGTTTTCCATAGAAAGGTTATAACTAATAATAATCTTCAATGAAGAGGCATGCAATTAGTAAACAAATGTTTCCTATATGAAGTAACATGGGAAATTATTGATCACCTTCTTATCCACTATGATTACACCTAGAGAGAAATCAACAAAATATCCTTAGTAATTTATTTGTATCTTGGGCATGGTGGAATAATGTTAGAAGAATCACTAAAATTTTGATCTTCCCCTTCTATAATCCCCTAATTATGGAACTCTCATGGTTGGATTTCTTCCATATTGGTAGGGAATCATAGAAATAATAGTATTATAGGGTATTCAAAGACAAAAGGGAACATCGAGAAGTTCTAGTCAAGTCTATTATTCATAAATTAAAGGAAAACATCAAAGGTGTGGATTCTAAAAATCCTAAAAGAAACCCCTCAAACCTAAAATCAAGTAATTCCTAAAAATGGGGCATCTTTGATAATCTCAATAACATCGATTCTCAAAATTATTTATCCTATAAATCTACCATTTGGACCCCTTGATATCAATTGGCTAAAGTTTAATTTTGACAACTCATCTAAAGGGAATATGGGATATGTGAGAGTGGGTGGTATCCTAAGAGATTATAGGGGAAATATGATTTTTTCCTATGCTATCTACCTAGGAATTCAATTCCCTAATTTTGCTAAGGTGGGGGATAATTTTCATGGCATTCAAATTATAAAATACAAAGGATTAACCAATGTGTTAATTGAGGTCAATTCCAACAATACAATAAACATGTTGCAAGGTAGAGTAATTCCTACCTAGTCTCTCTAAGACTTCATAATGGAAACATGCCTAAACATGATTAGCTATGAGACTCATGTGATCAAGAACATGTTTAGAGAAGGAAATATAATGGAACATATATTGATTAATCTTTCCTCTCAAGTCTAAAATATTATGATTTTGATTGATGTCAATACTCTCTAGAAGAATGTAAAATTTAATATAATTATTGAGGTGAAATATTTCATAGCCCCAAGTGTCAAATATAGGAATGGATTGCTTTCTTGAGTTGATGGATCACACTATCAAAAATATCTCTAATCATTTTAATTTAAGGAAGGTGCATTTTCATACTTAATTTTTTGTGAAAAGTTAAATTGCTACCATTACCTTTTACTTTCAACCTTTCAAGAAAATCCCTAGAATTTAGGTCCCTTTGTGTTTTGTCGCCTCTCTTTTGTTGTTTTTTTTATGCTTACAATGTGGGTGATCTTCTGCAAATGAGAAAAATTATTGTGATTCCCTAAAAATGACTTAAGAGGTGTGGAGCATTCTACAAAATGGAAACATCTCTTCGTATATCAAATCCATGAACAACTAGGATTTGGTTCTCTCAACTAAATTTACCAATTCATGGAATTTTAGCACTTTTCACATTCATAGAATCTTCTTCAATGTATTTGTTGAGGTTATTGGTACTATCATGGGTCTCCCTCTTGAGGGTGTTAGAATTAATAAAAAATCTAAAGGAAACTACCAAGAGGTGATGAGTAGATCTTTGAAAGGGGGAGAAATTGAACAAACTTAAAAATGGTTTTAATAAAGAAGACCTTCTAGGTGTGTGGAATAATATTTAAGAGGTCCTAATGAGGTACATTACTTTGGAGGACTGATATAAGTGGTTCCATTCTTATCTCTTCCCTATATTAAACCATTTTTTCATAATTTTAAAATGAATTTTACCTTTTATATTTATTCTTGACTAGAAGAGTCTTTGACAATAGTCATTATAACCAATATGTCTATCCCCCTCCACTAAATAATTATCTACCATCTTTATTGATATAACCTTGCACTAACCCCCATTCACTATGTGTGTTCACATGTTTAAAACCCCTCTCTTATCTAGTTGGAAGAGAGTGTTTCCTAAAAAAAGAGAAAATTTATCACCACTCCCCTAGTGATATTATTAACTTTCTCAAAAATTTGGAGCCACAATTTTAACCCTTCTTTGAAGGGTAAAAATGTGACGAATAAGAATTCCCCTTCCCTTCAAAGGGTAAATTTTTTTTTCTTTCAAGAACCCCCTAAAGATTCCTATTACTCTATTTTAGATGATGATTCAAGCACCCTAAGCTCCCCCATACCAATATTTTTTCTTAGTATTCCCCCCTTTGGAGGAAGTACCTTCAAATTATCCTTCTTAGGACTAGTCAAATGGTCAAAATTTGACCTTGTACAAACTTTATACCTAGCACAAGAGAATATTTATGATCTCTATAAGGCGTATAATATTCAAAATGACATTCTAAAGTGGCAACTCACACAAATGCATAGTACCCAAAAAAAAATCAATAATCTTGAATCTATTATTTTGTCTAAAAATTTGGAATAGCCTTGATGCAGGAGCATCTATTGGTGTAAGGGCAATCTTGCATCACCCAAAAATAGTTAAATTTCAAGTTTCTCATTTTTTAGATGTTTTTACATTTTTGGATACCCTTTTCGTCATAATGAAATTCCCAATTTATGGTCTTTATTTTGCATTCCTAGGTTGAAAGATATTGCAATTTTAGTTTCCCAGATTTGCACCTGAAAAATCTTTCGAGTTAGATTTGAGGCACTTAGAGTTCCTGGATCAGCCCCGAAACTTGCCGAAATTGACATAGCTAATTTCAAATGCGTTATTGACTTCGAGACCTTTCCAACAATTCAAACGGTTCACGAATTGGAGCCCTAGATCAAAAGTTATGGCCCTAGGAAGTTGGCGCACTTTCTAGAAGATACAATTGCAAATGATCTTTTGAAAATTGAACTTCAATTTGTAATTTTTCGGCGCCAAACCGCCTAAACTCAAATTTGAATGTTGTTTTGGCTCCAAACTAAAGAGGAGCTCTATTTATGGACAGGTTTCTAATTTTTGGGTAATTTTTTGGGGACAAGCTCGCATGTTATGAAAGGGTGATTCTGTAGCTTACTGTAACTTGCATATGTTGTAGAACTTGGGGATTTGAGGTCCTCTGCATGTAAGAAGCTCCATTTTCTAAATAATAAGATTATTCTCTTTTTTATGGGTTATTTTCTAAGTCTCGGGCTGCGCCCTCATCAAGTGGTATCAGAGTGGGTTTTCTTGAGCATGTGGACAGATCACCGATCGTGAGGTAGTTCGCACCAGGACCGTGGTTGTGGGTTGAGGTCAAGAAAGATGCCTCCAAGAGTGATGCCTGCTAGGCATGGTGGTGCCAGAGGTGGTCGAGGCAATAGAAATGCTGGTGGAAGAGATGCACTGGCAGCCCTCCAAAGACAGATTGATGCGTTACAAGAGTAGTTGAGAAGAGGGTTAAACCTGAGGGAGGAAAGTGAGGATGAAGGAGAGGAAGAAGGTTCAAATGTAGAAGAGGAAGAAGAAGCAATTGATCAAGACCAAATGCGGCTAATAAGGGCCATTTCGAAGATTGGGAAAAGACCAGAGCAGAAGTCCCAGTTATTCTGGAAGTCTGAACCCAAAGAGTTGATTGACTGGATCAACGAAGCTAGAAGAATATTTTGAGTATGAGGAAATAGAGGACCCAGATCGGGTTAAGTTTGCAAAATGAAGCTAAAGGGCCATGCCAGTATTTGGTGGAAAGAGGTCTAGTTGGAAAGAAATCGAAGAGGAAAAGAAAGATCACCAGATGGGATCGCATGGTAGAGAAACTGAAGAAGCAGTTCATACCAGTGGACTACGAGTTAGATCTGTTGAAGAAATTGCAAGGGTTGAAGCAAGGAAGCAGATATGTGAAAGAATATACTGAATATTTTCACAAGATAATTATTAGAACGGGTCACATGGAGGCCAATAAGGAGAAGGTAGGCCGATATCTTAATGGGTTACAATGAGCATTCAAGAGGAGTTAAGCCTAGTCAAAATGACCACCATTGAGGATGTGTATCAGTTTGCTCTGAAGGTGGAAGAGAAGCTGAACAAAAGATTTGATGGCAAGCAAAAAGGACAAGGAGGTCAAAGTGGAAGGGGCAATGGAGACCAGTCTTTAGGAAATCGAAATGATAATGAAAAGAAAAAGTGAAGATGTGGGTACCAGCCGAAGCCAAAGGAATGACAACTTCTACCGCCCTCGTGATCAAAATAGTGGTGATCAAAGAGGTAGAGGACGAGGGAGATATGGACAAGGATTTGGAAGAGGTGGTTTCAAAGGAATGTGTTTCCAATGTGGTGAAGAAAGGCATCGAGCCTATGAAAGTCCACAACACCAAGGAAGGGCAGACAAAAGGCCAGAAGGTTGTGGAAGGGTTGTGCATGCAGATGAGGAGGCCCAATCTGAACATTCAGATGATGCTAAAAGGGGAGAAGCCCTAGTGATTAGGAGAGCCCTGGTGACTGAGGGAAAGGAACCAAAACAGAGGAAGAATCTGTTTCGCACAAGGTGCAAGTGTGAAGGAAAATGTTGTGATGTCATTATTGACGGTGGGAGCACCGATAATATGGTGTCAAAAGAGATGGTCACAAAGTTGAAGCTGAAGAGGGAAAGGCACCTGCATCCATATCGGATTGCTTGGTTGCAGAAAGATCACAAAGTTTTGGTCAATGAGCAGTGCCTAGTAAAGTTCAAGATCGGGAGCTACCATGATGAGGTACTCAGTGATATCATCCCCATTGATGCATGTCACATGTTGTTGGGGAGGCCGTGGTAGTTTGACAGGCGAGCTATACATGATGGCCATGCAAACACTTATTCCTTGACAAAGGATGGGGTTCATCACAAGTTGAAACCCCTGAAGGAGACCGAAAAAAGGTATGCAGTAGTGCTAGAATTTGTTATCTAGATGGAAGAAAATTTTTAGAAGGTATGAAGCATGCACGTGTGTGTTATGCATTGATTCCTAGAGTGAGTAAGGAGGATAGTGAGAAGGTTCTAGAAGAAGATTCTGGGATGTTGGATGAGTTT